>JAXDDW010000029.1:3167500-3230000 GCA_034670385.1 Hoplostethus mediterraneus | reverse complement strand
AGGTAAACATGAAAGAGCAGCCTGTTGATAATTCTACAGGATTCTGACATCATCATCAAAAACCCTCAGAGGAAAGAGTGTGAGTTTTCAAACACACACACACACACACACACACACACACACACTCACACACAAACACGACCGAGCCCGAATGCTTACCTCTGAGCCAGTCCTGGAAGTAGTGCAGCCACATGCGGGGCAGTTTGTGGTCCCCGTCTCTGATCACGTATCGAACTGAGGTGAAGGCGTTGTGCAGCTGGACCAGAAGCCTCTGCGACCGGGCGTAGTCAAACCCATCCATCGTCACCAGGTACATGTTATAGAAGGAGAAATACTTGAACTGGGCGTCGATAAAGTCGTACTCCTTGGTGTCCCGCGGCACAATGTCGGTGAGGTAGAGGCCGTCGTGCACCATGGTGGTGCCGTACAGGCTGAGTCCCAGCAGGCCCAGGAAGAGAACCACCACGACGGCCTTGCTTTTGGGCTTGAGGAGAAGAGGCGCGTACTTCTCCCTGGCGAAGCTGGACAGGTTCCAGCGGAGGAAAGGAAGCGGGACGCACTTCTTGCCCGACTTGGAGTCCTCCACCTGGGCTAGGAGGTCCCGCGTGGAGCTGGAGGTGGGGGTGAAGAGCTGGGAGCCGTAGGGGTCTGGCACGGAGGCGGCGGTGGGGGAGGGGGTGATGGCTAGGGGAAGAAAACACAAGAGGGTGTCAAAGCCCGACATCGAAAACAAGTCTGGAACTTGGTAATCTGAGCTAAAACTTCCCTGGTTGGATAGCTAACTTTTCAAATCTGTCTCTCTGACTTTCTTGAGGATGATTTCTGAAAACAAAAGCAAATTGTGAGCTTAGCAAATGATTTACCCTGGGGTTGGGGGGGCGGGCAGAGGATGATGGAGGGAGGGCTGGTGGAGATCTGGGAGGTGGGGGGCAGGATGGTGACGATGTGCTGGCCCGCCGCGTCGCACTGCGTGAAGGCCTGCACCGTCGTGGTGATCTGGGTGCTGGTGGTGATGGTGGACCCCGCCGCGTACTGGTGCGTGTGCGTCGTCGTCGATGCCGCCGCCGTCGCCGCCGCCGCCGCCGCGGGCGTGTGCGGCTGCTCCGCGGCGTCCGACAGCTCGTGCGGGGAGAGGTGGATGATGCGGTCGGAGCACGGGCTGTACAGGCAGCAGAGGACGTCCAGGCGCTTGTCCTCGCGCCGGTGGAGGTCCAAGCTCAGGATGGCCGGGAAGATCAGCAGCACCATGGCGAAGTTAAAAACGACTATGATGGCCGCCTAGGGAGAGGGGGGGAGGGAAGAAGAGAGGGAAAACAAGGTGAGGAACAGCAATTACGTTGATGATGTCCTCCTCGCTCCGGCCATGCTCATGTTCAGCTTTTCTCTTTCTCTCAGCTGGGGAGAGTCAAGCTCCCTCTCTTTTTTAGTAGCTCGGACCACAGCCCAGAAAGCAAAGAAAGCCTTGCTCTAAATCATCAGCCAGGAACACTAGCGGAGCCAGGCAGGGAGAGGGAGAGAGAGAGAGAGGAGGGGGTAAAAAGAGAGAGAGCACTAGAAAGAACTGCTAGAAAGAATGAGTGAAAAGAGGAAGGGGGGAATATATATGTTGCGAGTCTGAGCAAAACCATCTCCCCTCACCACCACCTCCACCCCAGCCCCTGGAGCTGACATTCTAACTGGCTGTGGTTTCCAGTGTGTGTGTGTGTGTGTGTGTGTGTGTGTGTGTGTATGTGCATGTGTTTCAGACCACCCACAGTTGGTCCCACAGATCACAGCAAACCGCCTTGACGGCGCAGTGATATACTGATCCACTCCTCCCTCCCCCTCCCTCCCTCTCTCTGTCTCCTTCTCTATCTCTTCATCACTCTCCTTGCTCTGATTATTCTACATTACACACATGCATTCAGACACTCACTTACACACACACACACACACACACACACACACACACACACACACACACACACACACACAAATGTTATGCCCCGTAGGTGCAGCAGCAATAAAAACGAGGAATTAAGGCCTTCCCTGCACTGAATAAATGTCACCTCTCTGAAGTTGTCTTCATTTTCACAGGGTGCCCCAGGCCTCTTAGTGTGCAGTTGTGTGTGTGTGTGTGTGTGTGTGTGTGTGTGCACGCGTAGTTACCTGCAAAGAGAAAGCTCGCAGGGCGGGGATGGGGACGAGAGCGGCCATGAAGAAAGCGATCATGTTGTTGATGGAAGTCAGAGCCACGCTGGTGCCCGTACGACGCAAGCAGTCTCCTGTCCGCTCCTTGAAAACACGAACGTACATAGGTTAGGAACAGGAGAGGAGAGAAGAGAAGAGAAGAGAAAGAAGAGAAGAGAAAATGTCTGTCAAAGGTACCTTAAAGGGGATGTTACTTCCAGTCTCGGTGAAGGAGTGAGCCAACAGGAACATGTCATCCACACCGATCCCCAGTGCCAGGAAGGGAAGCACCTGGGATAAAGAAAAGAGAAAGAGTAAGTACACACATAGTGGCTAGGAACTACGGAGACTGAGTTGAAAGTAGTTGGAAAGTACACTATATGCAGTTTCCCTGCGTGTTGTACCTGTGTGGTGGCAGCATTGAAGGAGAGGCCCACTAGGGAGCAGAGTCCCAGGCCTGCAGCCACCGACAGGGCTACCAGCAGCACCCCGGCTAGCCCCACGGCACCCTGAGACTTAGCACAGTCCCACCTCAGCATGGTCACGCAGGCGTAGGCCAGCTAGAGAGGAGAGGAGAGGGAATAAAGTAAAGTAGTAAAGTAAGGTGAGACCTCTTTGATACATGTATTGATTGAGCGTATTGACTCGGCTTAAACCGATTCGTTAACTGCATCCTCACCATGAGCAGGTATCCTCCGGCCACCCTGATGACGCTGACGTCGGAGAAGGACTTCATGATGTCGTTGAGGGTGGTGGTGGAGAAAGCGTGGATGGACTGGCTGGAGTTGGACGGGATACTCTGGTGCACAATCTGAGGAATACACGCCAATCAGTGGTGAGAGTCCTGCAAAATCCTCCCGTCTCCAAAACATCAACTTTGTAGGAATCGACAAAAAAAAACACCCGACTTACAATAAGTGTATTCATAGGTAGGCAAGAGCACTACTAGTCACCAGAAATCGTAAGTAACACTGCTTCTTTTTGATTTCTGACAGTCGCATACAAACCCAACACTTCTTACACACACACACAGTCACTGGCTGACAGTCCACCACCACCATGGCTTTCCTCCAAGCCTCTGGCATCCCTGTAACCCCATATTTTAGGGCCCCATAACAGTAAAAGCAAGCCTGTCCCTTTGAAATGTGCAAGTGTGTGAGAATGAGCATGTGCATATGTGTGTGTGTCGGAGCGGTGCCTGCATATGTGAGTGTGTGTGTGTGTTTCCGTGTGTGCTAGCGTGTGCGTGTATATGACAACTGAGGAGTAATGAGCACAGATGCCAGAGGTTGTGAGGTCAAAGGTGAATGGGACGGGATCACATGGCTTACGAGGCTGCTCAGCGCCATGAATGGACCATTGGCGGACAAGCCACTCGCCATCTTCCTCTCTCTCTCTCTCTCTCTCACCTGTATTCATTCAGTCACCATTCACTATCATAATTGACTTGTTCTTTCTCTCTGATAAAAGGGGGTCGGTTTCTGTCTCCGTCTCCTTCTCTTAGCCTTCCTTCCTTCCACACCTCCCTTCCCTGCCTCCCTCCTTCCTCTCACTGTGGTGGGTGTCAGCTATCACAGCAACAGCTTGTTCCTATAACTAGGGCTCTGACAGAGAGACCACTGGCCTACCCCCCACACACACGGACACACACACACACACACACACACACACACACACACACACACACACACACACACACACACACACACACACACCTACTGCTGCCCTGGTCTGCCCTGTGATTCTCTTTACAAGGCAGCTGAAGATTGATGGAATTCAGACATTGCAGAGTGAGTCCCATGTAGTGTGTGTGTGTGTGTGTGTGTGTGTGTGTGTGTGTGTGTATGTACCTCCACAAACTTCCTCTGCCAGGACTCGAGGATGGCGGTGGCCTTGTCTTCATTCCAGTTGATGTCATGGATCTCGTAGTCGTCTTTAAAGTGCTCAAACAGCTGCTTAGGACTCATCAGCAAAAACATGGTTTGGAGAGCTTCCGCACTGCAAGTGAAAACACATATCGACACACACACACACAGGTCAGCCTGGGACGTCAGGTTCCCCTTTCAAACAAGGTTTAAATATACATCCTGAAACTAGCACAATGCAAACTACCTACTCCACATAAGACCATGCCGTTCTCTGAATGGCTGAAGGCAGGTGTCCTTTCTTCTAGGATCTTTGCCTGTCTGCCTGTCCGTCTGCCAAACTAAACAACTAAAAGCAGGTGTTATCTAGTCTGCTCGTCTGCCTGCCTGTCTGTAGGCTACAAACCCAGATGTCTTCAGGTCTGCTTGGCACAGACACAGCACGGAGCAGTGCTATTCAAAATGTGAATGAAATTATCATAAATCACATCCCAGAGTGAATGTGTGTGGCTTTAGCAAATGGGACTGGATCCCCTTTCATTCCAGGCTCTGCTGGGCCTGTGTGGGTCACGATCTGGGCTCTGACCCAATGCTGTCACTCCATTTGTATTGGCCATGGTTTTAAATCTAGTTGAAGTCAATAGGAAAAGCCAAAACTCTGGAGAACTTCTTATTAAGCGCCTCGGGACGGCTTCAGAGAAATGTCAAATAATTTAAACGCTCGAGAACCTCTGCACCTCGCGCTGCAACTAAATGTCAAAAGAGGAGATAGAGGAGTTTTCAACCCCATTTCCATTCATGTTTCACAGTAAAAACACTTCAATATCTCTGTATTGCCGGTTTATTACTCGTCTCTTTTCTTAGTTTTCTTCTTTGGTCCCCTCCACAACAAATGTGTAGCAGGGTGGAGGGGCTTTATGTGGCTGTCAATCATCTTTAATTGGCCTATCCTGGGCCGGGGTCAGGGAGGAAACTGATCCCTCTCGGTACGAGGCATTCCGAGCATGTGTCTGTCGGGTTATTAGGGGTTACGCAGCTTCCACAGTTGCAGCGGGTCACTGGCTGACTAGCTGGCTGCCTGGCAATAATCTGCCCTCAGGCCCTCTCTCATCCTTGCATCTTTCTCTGGCTATAACACTTTCCTATACATATCTTAAAACATACACACACACACACACACACACACACACACCTCAGCAGAGCTTCCTGGCTGCTTTTGACCCGCCCTCCCAGGATCAGCTCCTCCTGCCAGTGCATGAACTTCCGGCTGAAACCGTGGCAACCACCCTGGAGACGCCCAGCGATGTCAGGACTCTGAAAGGAGGGGCAGGGGAGGCAGAGACAGAAAGTGAGGTGTGTAAGTTGTGTATTTGGTCGGTGTGTCTCTTTCTCCACCTCCTCGCACCAGCTCTTTGTTGTACATGTGAGTGAACGTCTTGTTAGTGTGTGTGTGTGTGTGTGTGTGTGTTGTGGGTGTTTACCTGTCCCAGCTCCTTGTTCGGTGCGCTGAGGGGGCAGTCGGGGTCTGAGGGATCCAGACAGGGCCTGTTCATATATGCATGACCCACCTATGGAATTGAACCATGTTAGAAATCATCAGGACGTGGAAAGCATGGAAAACAAACTGGAAACAGCTCTGTGCTCTATCAACAAATATAAGGGTTGGTCATTAAGTAATTGATTTGAGTAATTAAGTGAGTAAGAAAGTAACTAAGTAGACAATTAATGAATTAGTGATGAAGTCAGCCAGCCATTCATTCAGTTAATCTGTCGGTGCAATTGTGTGTCCCACCTGGGCTTTGTCCAACATCTCCTTAAACCCCTCCAGCGAGGTGAACTGACTGAGTTCCTCCATCAGCTTGACTGGGTCTAGATTCATCCACTGGATATCTGGCATGCCCCTGGAGAGCGAAGACACACATACAATCAATCTTACTTAAAAAGGAGAAACCTGTACAATAACGTGTCTGTGTTTAAAGCTCGGTGTGCTCGCAATGTGTCACCGTGTGCCTATAATGCCCCTGGAGGCTGCAAGGGTTTGAATTCCTGCTAATCTTCAATCTGTGCGCAGGGAAAACTAGGATTCTTTCAGTTCAGTTCTCTCTCCCTCTCCGTGTGCTAGGGCTAGCTGCAGATGCTGGATAAAATAGCGTTTATTATCCTGTTTCACGCTGCCACAATGCCCAGGGAAGAGGCACGGCGGCGGCCTGCGCACTGCCATTCCTCAACGTCCTGCATTGAGTCATAACGATTACCTCTGCCTCCCAAACATCTTGATAAGGAGGGAGGGAAGAGGGAGAGGTTGGGGAGGCTGGAAGGGAGGGACAAAGGTAAGGTGGAGAGGGTGTAAAGAATGTCGACAAGGAAGGAGGGATGAGAGGAAAAGAAGAGAGGGTGAGACCGGGTGGGTGTTTTTGGCTAGCTAGCAGGTAGGCTACACAGCTCCAGTTCTGCAATGATTGGTGCAAGACAAAGTGAGTGCAAGTTGTGAGTATGTGTGTGTGGGTGTGTGCGTGTGTGTGTGTGTGCATATATGTGAGGCTATGAGAGGCTAGGCCTATTGATTCTCCCTCACACTGTTTAGTGGTGTGATATTCACTCACAAAGAACCTAATCCTAAGGCTTTTCATTGCTGCCTCACCTGCACCACCATCCACCCTCTCCTTAGGCTAAATTCATCATTTGCACCATAGTGAAGCCTATTATGTGGGCTTTTGAGTGAGGGCTTTGGGTGTCAGTTGACAGCTTTGCCTATAGTGGAGGTTGCCCATCTACACTCATTCAATGGTTAAGACCAACACTCGTTCTCATTACACTTGTTTTTTTTTTTTTATAGCCCACAATGTTCCTTCTTGGAAATCTCACTGAAAGAAATGTCGTCTATCTATATTGCTTAGTCTGTTAGTCTTGTTTCACAGCTTTAAGATGTAGGATGAAGTTGCAACTAGTCACTGATCTGTGGTTAAGGTTTGGAAGCTGGGAAGCAGGGCATCCCTGTTCAGTAGTCAGAGGCAACTTCACCAAGACATTAGTAGCATTGTGTGGCTAGTGTGCACAATGTAGAATAGTTTTATTGCTCTCCCAGTTTTAGTCACTGAGAATATAATTATTCAGCCACTGACAAAACGGCAAAAACTTTTCTTTTTTTGGATTTACGAGCATAAAAAGTCCAGAATAATCCCAGGAATAATCTAAACTTGGACAACGGTAGGGGGCCACTTAAGAAAAATTAGATTTTATGACTCAATACACAATTAAAGGACTTGTTAAGACTGACACTTTACGCAGTGAAAGAAAGCAAGAAAAAAGATGGACAGAGAGAGAGAGAGAAATAAAAGAATCCCAAAGTGTCTCAACTCTGGGCCCAATCTCCCTCCAACGGCTCATGAAGAGAGCTCCTCTCCTATTCCCACATACCAGGGTCCCTTTTGCTGCTGCTCGCAAAGACACACTCCTTTATCAGCTACTTTTTGCTTGAGTGAACCGGGCCTGGGCCCTTTTGTTTTTCCATAGATTGCTGCTCTTTGTTCTCCCAAGTTTTTTCTCTCTCTCACTCACTCTTCCTCACTCTCTCTGCCTCTCTCCCTCTGCTGCTCTCTCTCTTTTTCTCGCTCTCGCTCTTTTTTTTGCATTTAAAACCAGGGCTGAAGTGAAGCGGAAGCTGACTAGGGGGACACTGGCCTCAGTGACCACCCCCAGTTCCCTTCAGCTCTGCAGGCTAAAGAGAAAAAAACAACAATTACTAAATAACAACAAGAGACGTTCAGCGTTCTCTGTGATTTAGAGGAATACTTGGGGGATCTGTGGGATCACCAGAGACCCCCCTCTCCTTCTCTTTCACTCGTTCTCTTTCTACCTCTTCCCTTTCACACTTCACATGAGGGCGAGTCGTGAGATGCTCGGGGAAATTGTGTTTGTTTCCCTGTGTACGGGCCTGTCATGCAACATTGCGTTGCTCAACTGGAGGCACTCTAAAAACCAACAAATCATCTATTTGTGGGAGAGAAAAAAAACAGCCGCTATAATCAAAACTCTTTTATAAACTAAAGAGTCAATTGAAATATCACTTCTGCCGACTAAAAAAAAACCTTTTCTTTCAGTGACTCAATTTCTCAAGAGAACCTGGTCCCAAAAGAAGAAGGGGAAAAAAAACTGAATCCGCAAATGCCCAAATACCCCCAGACTCCACTGTTAACCGTCTTGTAGCCTCTCTCTCTCTTTCCTCGGGGGACTTGAGGCTTGAATACTGCCCATTTTATTTGTTGGACAACTTGGGAGCTGGGAGCCCGGGGCATTACCATGAGAATGCCGAGTGTTAGCCGTGAGCTGACAAAGCCGGCCCCCCCCTCCCTCCTCCGGGGCCCCTGCACTGATGGACACTCACTCGTAAACTGAAAGAATGCTTACCATTGTCTGACCCAAAGGGCTCCCCTGCCACCGCCACCGCCACCACCACCTCCCCGCCCTCCGTCCTACCAACCCACCACCCAGTAGCTGCAGCGGCCATCTCCTCCCTCGCTCCATCTCTCCCTCACTTTCTCTCTTTGAATTTCTCTCCCCCATTGCTGTCAGGATTCCGCCCCCCCCACCCCCCCACACATGCCTCTGGGCCCTAAAAGAAATCTATTACTGACCATCGCTGTCAATCACAGCATTCGCTGACAGGCGGACGCACTACTGGAAACTGTAACTGTACGTCTCCATCGAGCGTGACAGCGTTGCGTTTCGGACCTGTCCCAAAGTCTCTAGTCTGCAGTGTCACATGGAGCAAATATCCCCAGACTTACGGTAAATAGGCGGAGCCTCCCTGTAGTTTGGCCCCCTCCCAAAAACAGTCCAATGGGGTGATTATCATACAGGGGAACAGCTTGTCAATCATCTGGGACAGGAAATAAAAGGAAGCATTATTAAACAACGCAGATTTACAGTACCTGATCACCTTAAATCTAAATATCAGCCTCAAATATGAAATATGAAAGAAATAAGAAATATGAAAATAAGGAATGCACAAAAATACAGTCTGCATTTTCCTTACCCTTTCAATCATTACATTTTCTATGATAGGGACTCCTGATTTGTAGCATATTTTGTTGAGATCCCATGATCTACAGAAAAGAAAATATCAGTCAGGTTAGGTTCCACATATGTAACCACATAGTAGTAGTAGCAGTTGTTGTAGTAGTAGTAGTCATTTCCAAATACTGTCAGTGACAACCATCTGATTCAAACCAGTTGACTATATGTCTTATCCAGAATAAGCACGTTCTCATTTGATCTCATCTCATCTCATACCATCTCTCAAACTCACTGTCCAGTGCACTTACTTTCCAAACAATGACACCTGGACTTTGCTGGCGGACAGAGCAGCTTCCATGTGAACCAGCAAAGCCTCCTGGGTAAGAATATTGGTGCCCTCTTCTTTGGGGGTCTGGATAAGCATCTGTGAGGTAAACACCGACTCCTCTCCCTGCTTCTCCTTGGTGTAACGAAGCTCCTGGCTCACCCGACTGCCAGCTGGGAAAGAAGGAATAAAGGGTAAATGAAAGAAGTATTGATTAGACAGATAGATAGATAGATAGATAGATAGATAGATAGATAGATAGATAGATAGATAGATAGATAGATAGATAGATAGATAGATAGATAGATAGATAGATAGATAGATAGATAGATAGATAGTGCAGAACTTAGTACTGAACACTGCACATACAAAGACACAGACACACACACATACGGATCCTATAAGGAAGTGTGTCGTGCGTGTGTGTACATTTGCGCGCGCACACACTTACACGAGAACACACACATATCGGCCAACGCCCTTGGCCCTCGCCAGTGTTGGTTTTGAAGGCACTTCACACAAGCCAGCGTCTGGCCAAGAGAAATGAGTAATACAGCTTCTCATTGGCTCCCTCTGTGCAACATATGTGCCCTGTTAGTTAGGAAAGCCAGCCCTCTGATGCCCCAAAGCCCTTATTACTTTACACAGGGCAGCAGATATGGGCTCGACAGCGGGGGTGAATACAGTTTGAATACATGGGAAAGCAAGAAACACGAGTAGGGCTTATCTTCACTTGCCCTTCTTGATCTGTCTGTGCCCACCTTGGAGGCGGTTTAAATGCCAAGTGGAAAAACAACTAGTTCAAGTACTTGAATTTGTATTTTTGGTGTTTTTTGGAGGCCTGCAATGGGAACACCCTTCTTCAAGGTTCTTCAGTGGCAAGGTCACGATGAGAAGAGAAGAGAAGAGACTGAGGGAGAGCATTAGTTATTAGTTAAAGAATGAGAGAGAAAGCGAAGGAGAGAGAGAGAGAGAGAGAGAGAGAGAGAGAGAGAGAGAGAGGGAAAGAACTAAATATTTTGGTGGTGGCAGGGCTGGATGAGTGGGGAACAGGGAGCAGCGATGGTGTTGATGTGGCATGCACAAGTTGGGAATGAAAGACATCAAAGCCCTTGGAGAGAGAGAGAGAGAGGGGGAGAGAGAGGGAGGGAGGGAGAGAATTAGAGAGAGAAATATGGATGTCAGAGATAGTGAGGGAGAGGTAGTGAGAGAATAGTTCAAATGAGAGGAGAAGAGATAGAAAGAGAAGGACAGAGAAAGAGAAGGGGGGTGGGCAGGGTGAGGGGAGCGAGAGAGAGAGAGAGAGAGAGAGAGAGCGAGAGAGAGAGAGAAAGAGAGCTGAGCTGTGTGGTAGACTCCAGCCCCCTAATTACAGGAGGTTGCCCTGAAAAGAGTTTGCCAGCCGGGGGGATCTGTGGCTGTGCCAAGTGGACATGAAACATGCCGCGCTGGATCACAGAGGGCCCGTCTGCCCCTCTCGTTGTCCCACTACATGACAACCTCAGAGAGAGAGAGAGAGAGAGAGAGAGAGAGAGAGAGAGAGAGCGAGAGAGAGAGAGAGAGAGAGAGGGGGGGCTACCTCCACTCTTCCTCATTCTAACTCTCCTCGCTCTTTCTCTCACTTTCACTGTACTCTCTCCTGGCTTTCCCTCTTTCATTATCTATTTCTCTGCTACTCTTAAATACTCTATGTAGCCCTCGCCTCTTTCTTTCCTTCTTTCTTTCTTTCTTTCTTTCTGTCTTTCCCCTCACGCTCTCTGCACCTCCCCCAGCCCGGAGCAGGCTCCTATAATTGATGGGGAGAAAAGAAAAAACAAACTATTCAGCCTATGCTGTGAAAGTGTGAGATCAGGTTAGAACGCTGGGCCTTGGAGACGCAGTCCAATCTTTCCAGGCTTCGCTGTCAAGGCTTTAATTACCTACGCAGGGGCTTGGGAATATCAAGTCACCCAGTTTATTTGCGCTCATGGGTGTCTTTTTGGGTCTCGGTCTCCGTGCATCACTAAAGATAATACTAAATGTAGTGCTGATTGATGGATGTTTGTTGCACCTCTGGCCTCACATCAATTTTGATGTCAAGGAGGATTTTTTTCTAAATCGGAAAGAAGATTCCAGTTTGAATTTATTTCCCAACAACTCAGATTTCAAAATGTTTTAAAATCTTATAGCTCTCTCTTATCATTTCACAAGTGGTTCCTTGACATTTTTGGGTTTTGAGCTCTTTAAAAACTGCATATTGTCATTCTCTGAGGGGCAAATTAACTTTTACCCATGAAGAATAGTACATGGATAAAGAATTTGGTGTAAAAATGTTCGGCTACTGAGACATACAATTGTCTACGACTCCACTTAGGTCCCCCACCGCACAGATTTCACATCAAAATGGAAGCCTTTTCGTTTGTGGACCTCTTTGACATCTGTTAAACCTTTTTTGACGTTTCGTATGTTAACTTCTGCAGCGTGGGGTTTTGATCCCAACAGGAACTGGGTGGCTCAGAGAGACTCTGGCTCTGTAATTACAGGCCTCCTGAAGTAAATTATAGCTATTTGTGTCTCGTTCCTCCCATCTGGACCACCCAGGCAGCCAGCTAGCTAGCTCTCTCTCTCTCTCTCTCTTTCTCTCTCTCTCTCTCTCTCTCTCTCTTTCTCGCCTTCTCTCCTCAACCCCTGGTCTGGCCCCAACCACCCAACTCCGAGCCTCGTACTGCTCCGCTGTGTTCTGGTCTGCTCAGTTGAGCCACTCGCTCCATATGGAAGACTTGTCCTCTCTTTTTTTGGTCCCTCTTTCTTTCGATCTCTTGGTTTCTCTGCCCCCCCCCCCACCCCCTCCATCCCCTCCACCCTCCACCCTCTCTCTCTCTCAACTCCCCCCCACCCTCTCTCTCTCCACTCGGCCTGCTCTCCGCACAGCCTTAAAGAGACAGTTCCCGGAAATTTTCCCACCCTGGGAAGAAAGCGTCTTTGAGTGTGGAAACTGGGGTTTTAACACCCCAGTGGCTAGTAGTTTTATTATATGAGCAATTTTGTGGCATGAGATATTCGCCAGTGTACGGTGACATGATCAAAAATGAAAAAATTGAAAAGATCAGAAATACCGTAACGTCTAAAAACCTTAACGTCTAAAACATTTCATTTTTGGTTTTTATTAGATCTTGAGTGCGCTCTACCTCGTTTCTTACAGACTGACTCAACTTTGAACTTCACCAGTCTGCAGTGGAGCCCCGCCGGCTGATGGAAGAACAACGTCTTCTCCAAGCTGCAGCATCTCACCACGGATTAAAAACTGATTCTTCACACAGAAGAATTAGCACCTATAACTTAAACGGCGTAGCAAACTACTCGTCTCTGTTGGATGCAACTTCAGCAGATAAATTATTTTACTCGCCTCACCACTAAAAGCGCTTCCACAAACAGTTGCGAAATCAGGAGAGCGAAAACCGGGCGAAAACAGTTATAACAAGCCCTGACGTGGTTTCATGGGTGTGGGTGTACAAATGTATGTTTGTATTATACATGTATGTGTGTGTGTGTGTGTGTGTGTGTGCTTGAGTGTGCGCACCGGTGTCTACTCACCAGTGGACCCTGTCTTCTCCAATCTTAGCCATTTCCTTTCCTACCAGACCCCTCCATCCAAAAAGCCACACACCCAGACCCCCACCCCCGCCCCAAACCAAGGGCCTTGACAGTCATAGGAGCGCTTTACACCAGTGAAATATATGGCTTCTCACATCTGGCTTCCAAGAGGGAGCCAAGGCCATCTTTGAAGTGTTGTGTTTCAGATTAGCTCTATTCTATTCTATTCTATTCTATTCTGTTGTCTTTTCTTACAGGCCCAATCCCAATCCCAGTTCCAGCTCCAGTTCCAGGCCACACTGGGTCAGACCAGGCCACCTTCAAAGTTTAGTGTGGTAGATTAGCTGGATTAGGGGGCCTCTGAAAGGCCACATGCTGCTATGGAGGAAGACCCAAGATGAAGTGGGCTGAAAGAGACATGTATGCTTTTACCTGCTACATAATGCTCTGCTACCAAATGGGCTGGAAGTCACCTTGCCTGATTCACACAAGGAAATGATAAAACACACAGCTAATTTATGTGTATATTATTCCTCCCCAAAACACACACACACACACACACACACACACACACACACAGTAGCCTGACACTGTACTGTACCTCCCTTTATAACATAACAGATTTGACCAGTTCAGAAGAGTAAAAATACACCAAATGTGAGAGAAAACTATCTATTTGCCTGACATTTTCAATCCATCATTTATCTTTTTTTTTCTCAACAGGTCTTTTCACAATGCTCCACAAAAGAGACTCTTCAATGTTTTCAGCATAGGGCCCAAATGAGAAATTTATTCTCTTGGCCTGAAAACCGGCATCACAAAAACGTTGGGTCCTCTTCCATAGTTGTAGAGCCTGGCCCTGCCCTATGGCATTCCCCAGCCAGGGCACCTCCTAAGCAGGCTGCCCCCAGCAGATGGGCTGTTCCTCCATACAAACTCTCAGTGCAGCTCCAGACTGAATGCAGACCCTTTGTCATTCAACCCTTCAATTTCTTTCAGATGTTTCCCAACAAACAGCGGAATAAAATAAAGAGGGAACTTTTTTTTCACAACAAAAGCAAATGGACCAAAACTTTCCCAGCCAGTAAAACAATGCCAGAGTTGTGTGTGTGTGTGTGTGTGTGTGTGTGTGTGAGGGGGGTGGGGGGGGGGAAGGCTGGCACTTTGGTGTCATACCTATAGAAATACAGTTTGCATGTGCGTGTGTGTGTGTGTGTGTCTGAGTGTTTTTTTTCGTGTGTCTACACACACATACAGCTGTGGTTGTGTTCATGAATAGTCAAGGACGGTTATGTTACACGACATTTAGGAGGAGAAAAACAAAATCGTGTGTGAACAAAATAATCAATTCCAACCTCCACGCATCCCTCAACTCCCCCTACCCGAAAAAAAAAACAGCAACCATGAGATCAAACCCTAAACACAGTAAAGAGCAGAGAAAATGACATGAAAAATCAGTTTCACTTACATTCTATTCAGATGTGCCAGTGGTGTTAGCCACCACACATAAATTTCCACCAGGGTTGGCATTTAGGCACTTTCTATTTCCATATGTATAGGCTTGCCTCTGCTAATTATGCTAATCATGGGCAGTGTTGGCCACTGTGAAAAATAGTCACATTAGACACTCCACTGACCGCTAATACTGCTTAATGTGTGGTTGAAACATACATTCATCCCCGCCTGAAAGGCAAAATTTTTCCACGTTGCTGGTCTCATTCAGATGAGAAATGAATTTATTGAGCCCAAGAACCATTTCTTTTTTCCCTCCCAAGTACCAAGAAAATGTTCTCCCTCTCCCTCTCTCTCTCTCTCTCTTTACTTTTTTTATACTTTCATGGTGTAAAGAGGGAGGCAAATGGTGCAAACCCTAAGGTGACTGGTGTCGCTTTATTTCACACAGACCAAAGACAAAGGTTGCTCTTCAGTTAGAAAAGAAAGGGTGCCACACTGAAAGATATTTGTTGAGTTTTCATTATCCCCTTTGCAGTTGTTTTGCAACGTTTCTCAGGGTATGGTACTTGAAAAAAGTGCGGTGCCATTTTGAAATAAGCTTTGTATCTAAAATAAATGTGTAAAGACATGTTTTATCTTGTCACTGTAAGTGTGGCTTTAACCCCATTATAAAAATATCAACACTTACGTTTTACAAACTTCCAAAACAAAATTCCCAGCTAATTAAAAAAGACAGGTACAGGGCAGTGTGTGTGTGTGTTTTTAATCACATGGAAGCGAGCGCAATGCGTTGCATACACATGTATCTGTAGCTGCTCCATGTGTGTTTATTTGTTGGGGGGTGGTCTGACTGTCAGAGAAGAGGGGGGCAGGGGGTGAGAAAGGGTATGGAATGAGGGAGACTTGGATGGAGGGATAGAGGGAAGGGGGTGAAATAAACATTTAGAAGTGACCCAGGTTGACTCTGGTCTTGTTTGTTCTCTCTACCAGTGAGGTCCTGGGCCCTGAGCGCTGGGAGTTTATTTATCTAGCTGGGGCACCGCCGTGCGCTATTCACCTCCAATAATGCCTCATAGAGCTCCCTTTCTCTGTCTGAACTGGGGCGCTGTGTGCGCTCCAATGAATTATAGCATTTACCTGCTGCTGCCGCACCGAGGTTTGTTTAGAGAAACTGCTCCAAACACCAAAATGCCCACGTGTGCATTTGATCATTTGCACAAACTCAATCGTGTTTTCTCTCACTCATTTGCCACTCGTCCATGCTCTCTTTCTCTCGCTTTTAAAATCTCTGTTTCTTGGTCCCTCCATCTCTGGGAAAGGCATTGGCTGTTTTCTTGGCTAGGCTAGTTTTGGACGCTTACACTTCAGTCTCCTCTATGCACTGGCTCGTTCATGCTATGTGCTTTCACGTCCCCCTTTCCTATCCTCTGTCTACATGGCCTCTTTATGGGACATATGGTGCGCCTGCAATCCAGATAGGCCCTGTCTCACTGCACTCATATTTGGACAGCTTGACTATGTGTACATGTCTGTCATGCCTCACCTAAACTCTGCCAAGAAGGATGAGTTTGGTTAATGTAAGAGTAAACATCGCCACTTTCACGTGTAGACCATTTCTTTCCCCTCTCTCTCTCTCTCTCTCTCAAACAAGCTTTTCAAGTGGGCCTTTGTGAGAGGAGAAATAATGTCAGCTGAAAAAGCCTAACCTTTTGGTACACGGTTTAAAACAACCTTTCAAACGCACTCACAAAATAAGACAATAGAATGTAGAAATTTTAGTTAAATTTGACTCTCAGGCCAATAATTGATTTCTCATCATACTGTACATGAGAAAGTCCAAAAGCTCCAGATTTTAGGGCAAAAGAAAATTGTGAGTGAATGAGACAGTCTCTTACTTGATGTTTTTACAGCGAGAGAGAGGCAAAAACGTTGGCAAGGAAGTGTCAACCAGCTATAAACCTTCCACCCTGTTCCTGCCCCAACCCCCAAAGTCTCTTCTTATCCTCGTCTTCTCCCTACACCTCTTTTTTTTTTTTTTACGATCCCTCTCTTTTCTCCTTGTGGACAATACAGGCTGGGTCACACGTTGCCCAGCTCACACCAACTCACACTCTCAAACCTGTTAAGCAGGCTAGCAAAAAAAATAGTATAGGGTAGGAATATTGAAAAACCCCGAGGATGAAAGGTGGGAAATATTAAAAAAATTATATCAGAGAGGCACTCTTTAAACGATATGTGTTACTGAATGAATAAGGAAAGCATCTGGACTTGTATACTTCTTCATTCATATACTGTAACCTTCTCTTCGACTGCTGCTGGTGGTTGCCAATTGGCCTTGGGATAGAACGTTTAAAAAATGCTATATGATACAGCAATAAAACAACAGCTCCCCAAACAAGGATGATGTGAGTAACTTAAGATAATCTTGATGGGTGATGTCTTTGTGTCAGTTTCTCCTTAGCAATTCACCAGTAAGCCCAAAATAGTCCTTAATCCCCTTGTCAGACTAAACAGACAGATAGCTTTCACAGCACCCCTCCCATGCTCACCTACACAGGTGTGTGGACTTGAGGCACAATTTCCCCCTTTGACTTGTTTTTTTTTTTTTTTTTTTTTTTTACTCTAGTGGAAAGTTGTAGGTCCAGATAACAAACACACCACCTTCCATACAAGGGTCCGGAGGGCAAACAAAAATGATTCATTGAAGAAAAACGTCGAAGTAGCGAAAGGTTGGACAATATATGTTTGCTTGGGAATGCAGGGACGCATAATATTTGGAGCTAATGCTAACCAACCTCAGCGTGTGTTGGTGCTGGAGGGAGGGAGGAAGCAATTAAAAAGCCCTGGTGGCCTGACTTCACAGACCAAGCACACAGACAGGTAGGCAGACAGACAGGTGTGTAGAAATACAAACAGACACACACACACAAAGCGGAGGTGGACAGACAGGCATGCAGTCAGGAAATTCAGACATACAGGCAAGCTGCACACGCAAATATGACAAGTGTATGTGTGTGTAGTGTACTGTGGGGGGGCATGACATGATGGGAAGCATCACACAGACACACACAGACACACACAGACACACACACACATACACACACACACACACATACACACACACACACACACACAGGCACATGAGGTGTCAAATCACTGCTATGACATGAATACTTTTTTTTGAACAAATTAGGCTACAAGTGGAAAAGCGCCTATGTTTCTTCTGAATAAATATATATACACAACAAAGAAATTGTGCCGTTTAATAAAATGATATGGCGAATGTATGAAAAGCAAAAAAATAAAAGAAATAAAAACAGATTTGTTGATCTAAGCTATAAAATCAACTGTCCTATTAGCGAACATATCTTTCCTCCCATTCGCGTTTTGGATTATGTGCAATGGTGTGTGTGTGTGTGTGTGTGTGTGTGTGTGTGTGTGTGTGTGTGTGTGTGTGTAAGAGAGAGAACTAACCTCTCCTTGTTACCGAACCACTTTACTCTCCATTGAGGCCCTAGCAGCTTTGTCAATGGGCTATTGGTGGAAACAAGGCAGGCAGAAACTTTAGAAACATGGCCACGGCCTCTTAAAGGCACAGCATTCCTTTTCAGCCCCCAGTTCAACTCTCTCAATCCCACGGCAAAACAACTGGCACACAAACATCTAAACATCTCCTTTAAGAGCTCTGCCAATTAGCTCGAGAGGTAATCCTGAAGGTTAACACTAACCAGAATGAAACCGTGGTGGAGCAGACTGTAAAAACGCTAACTTCTATGCCTTGTTTTTGTAGAAGCGGTTCGTATGAGTCAGGCATTTACTGCAAACCTCAAGCTAATCATTTCAGTAAGTACAATTACAGATATATTTTTATTTTGCCTGATCAACAAACTCACAGAAAGTTAGAAACGCTCAGCAAGCGAAGAGCGGAGCCTCCCAACATTTGAGAGTGTGATTCCTCTGACACCTCCATACGGCTCCTGTGGGAGCAGCCCCCCAGTCCTCTGGTGACATGGTGGGCTTCAAAAACCCTATAGAGTCTGTTTATATTCACCAACTGCTGTGGCGCTTTTAGAGCGTGCAAAACAGGTGGGTAAACTTCAGCTGCATTCACTTATATTTTTTTTTCTTGTAAGGAAGGGAGGAGAAGGAGGAGGAGGAGGAGGGGGTAGGGAGGTGGTGCCTGCTTGCCTGCCTGCCTGCTTGCCTCTTGTTGAATGGAATCCAAGAATAGTTAGGGACCACACAGGGAGTCGAGGGGGGAGGGTCAGAGCCCTCAAAGATGGCTAACCATTCACACAGTCCATCTGCTGCGGGGATCAGCCCCAGCACTGAAAGCCTGGGGGTTTAAAAGGAATTTGGCCAGTGTGAAAAACCAAATAAAGCTGCCTCTGCCCCCGAAAATGTACAGATAACCTAAACCTAAAGTGCACGGAAGGAAGGAAATGACCAATGTCAAATGTAGAGGAGACAGCGGATCATCACAAAAAAACAACAGCAAGTCAACAGGACTTGTGAAAGGTTGTGTTACTGAGTGTGACAGACGAGAGAAAGCATTGTAATGCAGTAGTATCATAGAGGTGTTTGGGTTTCTCAGGTAAACTACAGCTCATCAAGAAGCAAACAGACATGAAAAAACAACACCGACAGACACCTAGAACTCTTCAGATCACGACACACAAACACATCCACAACACAAGAGACAGTGAAGTGAACTATACATGTAAAAGGAGGTAAACATTTTCAAACTACAAAGAGCTTGTGTTCCTATTATGCACTGGCAATGTCATGGGAAAATCGCTGCGGTGTTCTTAATGCTCGTTTTCATCAAGCCAAACACGAAAAACAACTTGAAACCAGCTCCTCCAAATCCTCAACCTTCTGAACCGATAACACTGTTAACTATTCAGCCAGTCTCTGAGCCAGACAACCAGTCAGTCGAACACCTAGTGCCCTCCCATGGCTCTGATGAGATGAGACTAACATGGCCCGCCTTGCCTCTTCTACCCCCCCACTACTGTCATTCAAACTCAAACGGGCCATCAAAATGAACAGAAAAATGCTGTACGTGAACATAAAGTCACCAGTCACATGTCCTAAGGCTGAAGTCCTATAGTATGGTTGCTTACCTGAAGGATGCATTATGGGGCATTGCATTTGTGTGTGACACAGTTGACGTTACAACATCAAACTCTGGCGCAAAAAAATGGCTGTTTATGTATTGCGTGGCTCCCTCGGAAAGATGCATGCATACACCAAATCGAATATATCTTGGACTCACCTTCCACCCATAGTTGTTCGATGTCCGTTTCGATGGCTGCGACCCGGAGCCCCACAGACAGAGCCCCGAATACTAAAAGTCCAATAAACAGGACCTTCCCACAATGCCTCTGGATGTGGCAGCCCAGAGAGAAGAGGAGGGCCTGGAACCTCGCCCGGATCCACAGAGGAGCTTTCTGACCTACCGCCTTCCCCTGGAGATGAAGCAGGAGGGAGGGCGAGAAGAGGATTAATATTACTATTGCTATGTTACTACACATCAATAATGAATTGTTGTACAACTGTCCAAGAAGCAAGTGTCATAGTGTATATGTTTGTCTGTCTATGTGTCCGTCTGCTTCCAGTGTGCAGATTGTGAGGCCACAGCTGGAGAGCTATGCACAGAGACCACCAACACCCGAGACACATTCAACTATATCCAGTGACAGTTGTATTGATAAAGCTTTGTAGAGCTGATGACAAGCTAAGCGAACTAGCTAACCACAGAACTGATACATGAAGTTAAGTACCAATGTATAGCAGCACAGTTACACCCAGTGAGTCCTGCTAAACTCCCAGATCCAGCAGCACCTCAGCATTACGAGTAGTTTACCCCATAGCCTTCACAGACTTGGAATAGCATTCATTTGTACTAGACCTACCATTAGTATTAAGATTATTTTGGGGAAACTGGTTCCTGGTAATTTCAACTCGTGGAGACAGCTTTAGAGAAGAGAAAGGCCTAATCTCTTGAATTGGTTTAATTCGACAACGATAGACTGAGTTGGGCCGAACACTAGCAGGCTGCATCCACACACCACCAACCCCAGACTTGTAATGAACATCACAGTTACAATGAACATTTAGATTATAGTTCCACACCAAGTAAGAGCTGGGCTTCGTTCTTATCCAAATCCCGCATGTATTAGGTTTCTTATCATATCAAATTGTGGTCTTTAATTGGGTATATAGTATAGAATGTCACAGCTCCCACAGAGTGTGTACTGTTTGTGTTTAATAGTTGGAAAAAATGATGTAAGTATACTGTATGTGATGCCAACTGGTAGGCAATTAGTAGCCTCCTTCAACCTCCTTTCAACTACTATAGGCCTGTGGGTGCAAGAGTGTAAAGTCATGTGTTATTACTGTCAGCTGCTTACAAGTGGAGTTTCAACTAACGCCAATTGTTACCTCTGTAATCTACATCCCACTCTTTTTGTCTGGTTTTTAATAGAATTGTTAAATGTGTACGTCAGGGTAAACCAATCAATCCCTATGCTACAAAATGTCACTCCTGCCGAAGACATTGGACTGGTGTTGTGGTTTCTCTCAGCAGTGCTGAAACACGTCCAAGCATCCGGGAGGTCCAAAGATGCTTTGTCAGATCAAACTCAATCAGTGAATTCCTTTACAGGACCCACCACATTTCCAAACAGACCCGAGGCCAGTGCGCTCTCCGCTGCCTTCACAAAGCCAAAAAACACGCACAAAACAACAGTGCTGGGAAAAGTCCCAGTCACTCACAGGGGCTTGCACAAATGAATGGAAAACCTATCCACAATCATAATGACAAACAACAAATAAGTAGCACATTTAATACGCTGCCCGCAGTGAAAACTCGCGCATAAACTCCCAGAGGTTCCCAAACATTTTCGGTTCAAGGACCCCCCTGATCGACACACTTTAGACCCCAAACCACTATATGATAAAGGACCCCCATCTGAGGAGAATTTTGTTGTCTGTATGTAGGCTACTAGGCTATAGGTGCCGAGACAACAGTGGAGAGTGAAACCTCTGATCATAATAGTCATTCTTAGACATTCTCTGACTGTGCTAACTTCTGGCGAATGAAGTAACGCTGAAATTGAACTAATCCTAACTTCACCGGGGACTCCCTCAAGTAACCCCGGTGGTCCCGGGACCCCAGTCGGGGAACTGCTGCTGTAGACCTTCCCTACATTTCCACATGCGCCTTGGCTTCACGCCTCGCGATTCATTCTAAATAACTGGTAAATCAAAGTTGCCCTTGAGGACGTTCATTCACACGGCCGGCTGAATGAAAGCTGTTTACATATTCCACACTAGACTACAAGCATGTATCACCTTGGAAATCTGTTTAAGTGCGAAAGCAGCGTGGCAGTAGCTGGGTCTCCGGAGTAGGTCTGAGTTCGCAGGCGGCTGAGAGCGCGTATAACTCGGGGGTAAATCTCCAAAGACACCGGCCCCTGGGACCCCCGCGATCCGAGGCCATAGTCCAAAGAGAGTGAACGGGGCGCAGAGCGAAGCGACAGAGAAACGGGGCGAGTTCAGAAAAAGCGACAATAATCCAACATAGAATACGAGCGCATCCAGCACCGCCGGGGAAAAGTTAGAAGAATATTTTCTAGTCTTCCTTGGAGCCAAACAAGTCTCGAAACTCCATCCCAACATTATGCGCCGAAATCCGTATAGATCCTTCAGTCTTCATTCGTCCCGATAGTTTAGAAAACAACGTCTCAGAGAGGAGTAGTAGTAGTAGTAGTAGTAGTAGTAGTAGTAGTAGTAGTAGCCTATGTCTGAGCCGTCCGTGTCAAGTCTAACTCCGATCCTGTAGCGGTAACATTTGGAGAAGTTCGCCTCTCGGCAAATCCTGAAAAGGGAGGTTTGATGGAAAAGTGCTCCGGCTCCCATTGGCCAAGGAAGAGGCAAATTACTTTGCAAACATCGCCTATTATTAGCTGCTAAGCAACAGCTCACCAAAGTGGAGAGAGAGGGGGACCACCCAGGCTGCTGCTGCCTGGGCTGGAGGGAGGGGAGGAGGCGAGGAGGAGGAGGGGGAATGGGAGGGAGAGAGAGGAACTCTTTCAATAAACTCTGCACAGCCGCGCGCACACACATACACACATACAAACACACACGCGCACATCCGCACGTGCGCACGTATACACACACACACACACACACACACACACACACACACACACACACACACACACACTCTCTCACACACACACACAGCTTGCTGCCTGCCCGCCTCACTTGCTCTCTGAACATTATTCCCAGTGGCTTAGCCCTTCAGTTTGTAAGAAGCAATCGCACATGCCATCTATTGATATAACAGCAACAGGCACGCACGCACTTTCTTTTTTTTAATTCTCAAGCA
This sequence comes from Hoplostethus mediterraneus, assembly GCA_034670385.1. Taxonomy (NCBI): domain Eukaryota; kingdom Metazoa; phylum Chordata; class Actinopteri; order Trachichthyiformes; family Trachichthyidae; genus Hoplostethus; species Hoplostethus mediterraneus. The sequence goes on along the minus strand of JAXDDW010000029.1, from coordinate 3,207,199 downwards.
AATCATTATAATAAAAAAAAAAAAATGTTTATTCAGCTTTTCACACATTTTTAGAGAAGAAAAGGAAAGGAATGTAAACAAAATGTGCTGCTTTTATGTGAAAAATATCAAACAATCTCAAAACATTCAATGGCACTTTTGAAGAAAATCCAGGCGGCATCTGCCCCATCAACTCATTTGCTGTGTCTAATCATAGCTGAAGTTTCAGAGGCATACGTTTGCTACAGAACACCCCAAAAGACCTATTTGCCCTCATCAGTCCTTGCTGTGAGTGCAGTTTGTAAGGCAGCTGTGGCAAGTGTGTGAGTGCGTATGTGTGTGTGAGAGTTAGTGGTAAGTTTTAACACTAACAGCTGTAGCCTACCTCAAAGCAAGCTTCTAGCGGTGCATGGAAGGTTGATAGGTTTTCTTACATCCTAGAAAAAATAACCTGTTTGTCTAAAACAACCCTTAAAGATTCTTAAAAAATGTTTCAGATGTTTTTTTCCATGGTGCCTTGAAGCTGCATGGTTCAATATGACATCCTTATCTCTATGGAAACCTTTGGAAGGTTTCCATGTTTTTCCATGCATGATTTCATGGATTCAGAAAGGGGTCCATCTGAAACCATGTCTTAAGAAGAAAGGGCTCTTCTACAAGTTTTCTAATCTCTAAAAAAAAAAAAAAAATTGGTTAGAAGTGTCTTGGTGGTTCGGTTTGCTAATGTATTTTCCCCGTTGGCCCCACTCATGACAATATGAGGGTAAAGAAAAAACCCTTTTCTGCCTAAATACCAAACAATGCCGCTGTGTGCAACATTTGTCAGATGGCTGGTGCTAGTTCCTGGCCCTTTGTACGAATGTAAAGCAATTTGAAACTGAAGTAAAGTATTGTGAATATATGTGTTGCTGCTATAGGCTCGTCCTACTATTGACACCTACAGTACTTCCTTGTTCAATCTATGACACAGCGTGCTGTTAAATTGTTACCTACATCATCACTGTTTACATGGCACAGTGAGGGAGAAAGGAGAGACAGGAGCATGGTTGGTATATTCTTAAGACCATGATACGTAACGTAACGTAACGACTTTAGAAAATTCACATTGTCAGTATTACTGTCAGTGGGGCCCAGGATCAGCAACAGGGGGTGAATTAATGTGGATTACATAGTGGGCAAAAAGGACCACATTTGTGAGCAAAACTGTTCACTTACATTCCCTCAAATGTTCTAAAAAGTCACCTAACAGGAATACAAGTTTCTGAGTATCAGGAAATTCTTCATCTGTGATAACAAGCAAAGAGTGTTGGGATCATTCATTATCTATTCCTGAACAGAAAAAAACGCTTAACCCTGCAATAAACAGCAATGGACGGTTTCTCTAGCATACTTCTTTTTCCACAGCGATATATCCGCAGTTTCGAAGTGATTTTGGAATTATGTCCTTCGTTTGATCGACAGAACAGGGTGGTGTTTTCTCAAAAGCATTTTAGAATGATACTTCACTGTTGGAGAGCATTTTTAACTTCTCACGTGTGCACATCCATAGAGGTTCATTAGCTATACCCTTGGGATCGACTGTCATCACTGGCTTTTAGCCTTTTTCCCCAGCTTTCAATATTGATAATTACAAACAGGCAAACCTACTTGAAAAATAAGACTCTGGGCACAGAATTAGATAATATAACCTGGCTCTACTTTGCTTGTATGTACTTCACAAGTCTCGTCTAAATTTTCATTAAAATCAGGGCAACTGTGTGGTGGCGACTACAGGTCAACCAGTGGTTAACCAATCATGAACTCCTGTGGAGGTGTGGTCACTAAAAACTAATACTATACTGTATACCTGTTTAATAATCCTTAATATTTAAGAACCTCTTTGAAACTTTGTAAGTGAACGGATACATAACTATCTTAGAGCTAAGATACTTTCAGGAAACCACACTCAATCAATTTCCATCTTCTGTAGTGTGCATTATAGGGTGAAAATATGAGTATAGATAGATATATAAATATATCTATCTTAAGGTTACAAAAAAATAACACCAAGGGTGCTATTGATAATATTGAGTACTGGATTTCTAAACGAGACAAGTGACAACCATATATCCATCCATTGTATCAGCCTATCCATTGACTTCTAATGGGCAGTCGGATCACAGTATACTGTACTTACCTTCTCAATTACCACCACACCATTTCAATGATATACCTACACAGATACTTACTCAACCATCTGTCCAAATGGAGGCGACCATACGCTGTTATACTGCGCTCATGTTTCTAGGGTTGCAATGGCTGAGTTGTTTCTCCACTCAGCTGGAATTGAGTATAGTTTGCCTGGGCTAGGGTTGGGTCGGGTTGAGTGGTAGAGGGAAACAGGCAGCTGGAAATGGGAGCTAATGTGGAATGTGAGGAATTGGGCTGTGTGGTAGGGGGCCCCTTCAAGCCTAACAAACACAGGGAGGTCCAAGGCCTGGTCTGGAGGCCTTGGATAAATAAACCATCTGAGATGACCATGCGCTGTCCAGATATCTGCCATCATACCGCCCCGGCCTCCAAACACAAACCGTCTAGCTCCCTCTCTCTCTCCTTCCCCTCTCCTCTTCCTGTATCCCTCTCAGTGCTGCTCCCTCTATCCTTTCCTTCATTTCAATATCCTCTCCCTCCATCCCATCTTCTCTATACCTCTATCCCGTACACAGTCCTTTATCTCCCCTTCTCCCCATCACTCACACTGCTCTGCTCCCACTGCTGCTCTCGCTCTATCTGTCTCCGTCCCCTTCCTCGATTTACTCCTCCCTATCTCCCTCTCGCCCTCGATCCATTCCTCCATTTCATTTCTCCCCTGTGACTCCATCCATCCATCCATTCATCCATCCATGCGTGCCTGGCTGTCCGGGGTTCTGTATGTGCTATAGGCAGAGCTACGGAACTGCTCTGGCACTCAGCCGTCACACAACAGCCGAGCCGCCCAGGGTTCAAGCCCAGAAAGTGTTTATTTATCCTAAAAAAAAAAAGGCTGTGGGACCGGTCATGACTGCATTTCTTCTTTCTCTCTCATATAGGATAAGTAAAGGGGATGAGAGAAAGAGAGAGAGAGAGAGAGAGAGAGAGAACATTTTCCTGGGCTAGATTTCACCAGAGCTACAGTGATAATCATCATCCCTTAGGACATAGAAGTGAGGTGAAAATCAGATTCTTGGAGCTAAAGGTACAAACAAAAACATTTAACTGGTATCACAGGGTTAACATGATTACATTTAGTTTACCTACCTGATTTAGTTTCCATATAACAAACAAACAAATGATTCAGGATCACAGTGGGAGAGATGAGTGGTTGATTTTGAAACTCTTCTTCTTCACTATGTCTTTATAGTTATTAATTTATCCAAAACTGTAGAAAATTGCAAATGCTATTTCACCCACATCTGGAATATAGATGTAAATCAAATAGTGCATCCACTGTGCAATGTGAGGTTGACCGAGATGGGATGGCATCTCTCTCATTTGCACAAAATATGAAATGAAAAAAGTGAGTCAAAAGTGAGGGTAAAATAAGATAAGATAAGATAAGATCAACTTTATTGATCCCGCCGTGGGGAAATTCACGTGTTATGGCAGCTCACAACAATAGAAAACAGAATAGAATAGACAATATAGACAATAATGTGAGTCTGTCACGCCATGAGTGATTTCCAATAATTCCATTATGCTCACCACTTTAAAGTGATAAACAACAGACCAACAGATGTAGCGCCAAGAGGGACTGAGACATCAAAAAGGACCATGGGAAATAATATTTGCTGAAATTGTGCAAACTGAAACGAAAAGAACAAATCACAAACACGTTTCAGGTCAACTCTTATCAAAATGAACAAATTATTTTCATGATGACAAAACACAGTGTTAATATTTGGTTAAGTGCTATCTAGGCCTGATTAGAAAAATAAAGTTGTATAAGGAAAACAAAGACTTGCATTCCATGATAATGGAATAATTCAGCCAAAATCTCTGTGCTTTGTCAGTCACAAACTTTCTAAATCAGGGGCTGAAAGTTCACAAAGTTATCCTAAATACTGGCGTTAAACGTTCCCTAAATATTGTTGAAAAGCCAAAAATATTAGTTAAAAAGGTTCTTGAATGCACCTTAATGAAATTCTAGATAAAAGTTTCTTATCAGTGAAAAGCCAGAAGTTGCCTATAGCAGAAAGACATGCCTTTTGCATTGAGCACCTCTGTCAGTCTCAGAAGAGAGTAGAAGCTGCCACCCACAGTCTCACACAAGATTAATTATGATAATGCATTTCTTTACCCCTTTGTCATCGTAATGAATGGTTGCCTTTAAGGGAAAAACACACACAAAAACACAGAGAGTGAGGGAGAAACACACTTTTCTCCGAGTCTTTGTTTGTGCGGTTGTAACAGAGGTATTGTCAAGACGTAGCTAGCAGGTGGTAATGCAAACTCAGACCTGTTGCTTTAGCTTGGGAAACAAAGTCCAGAACATCACAACTCTGTGTGTGTGTGTGTGTGTGTGTTCAAACCATCTTCATCCAGAAAACAGGGCTATTATTCATCCATTGATTATTCATAAAAATGTGATCCAATAAGAACTCTTATTAATCTCTTTCACAATAAAAAAAAAGCAAAAACTCCAATACCATGATATACAATATCACCTTTTTCTTTTCTAAAAGCAATCTCATAATAAATAATATAGTAATATTAATATAATAATAATAATAATATAAAATATAATATAATTTTAAGGGGAATGCAGTTGGTGGTAGTCAGATTATAGTACAGCAAAGTAATCATAATTGAGAGTTTGAGATGGATAACATTTATCATTTTTCAGAATAACCAACCAATTGCACTGTCAGTGTGAGTAAAAACATCACAACCTCTAAAGTCTTCGCAATGTGTATACAGCGCTGTAGCCTATAGACAGTTTTCAGTCTTTAGATAATGATATTTGAAAACATTGGTCATCTAAAGATGTGAAGCAGACCTATTGTGCGGTTCTGGTTGTAATTTTATTGCAAAACTGATTTAAAATGCGATTCCAATCAACCACCCAGTCAATGTTTAGCTAATTAGCTGTGGGCCTCCACAGTCAAAGACAAGGATATCAGAGTTTGTGTGTGTGAGGCATGTCACTGAGGTTGTTATCCCATACATGGGATCTCCGTCTCCACACAAACTCTTTGTTGGCTAAGTAACATAAGCAAGTGTTCTATCCGTTGAGCTTGTAAAAAGAGTGTTTGTGTGTGTGTGTGTTCAGAAGTTAGAGAGAGAGATGGAGCGGGGGTGGGGTGGGGTAGTATCTTGAAAGGTAGTGTGTGTGAAAAAAAAAGGGAGGGAGGAAATTCATTTGTGGCCGGAGAACACAGAAGACAAATTGAGGAAGTGTTGTGCTAATGTGTAGGGGTCAGCAGCAAACACACACAGGTTTCTGACTGACTGCCACTTGGGTGGCCTGCTCTCTCTTTCTCTCTCTCGCTCACCCACGATCTGCCCTCAAGCCAGGAAGCCACCCAGCCACCCAGCTACTCAGCTAACCCCCAACCCAACGCTCAGACTCCACCCCACCTCTCTCTCTCTATATATGGATCTCTATGTATCTCTATGTATGTATGAATGTCTCCACCATCCTTTCATGTATCCATTCATCTATCTATCTATCATTGTTACTTAGTCACTTGGCATATATTGATAATCTTGGCACTAAGGTGCTTTTGGAAAACCTCTTTTTGGTTCAAGTCGAAGAGAAAAAAATGGATGGGACATCATTTATTTACAGCGAATGTCACAGGAGGCCAGAACTAGGGGAACGACACATTAAGTATATTCTATGTTAACCATGTTTGGCCCAATTAGTATGAAAAAAACACTGACCAGACTGTTGAAAATTCTCATGGCGCATTTTCCACTCCTCAGTTTCCTCAATTTGAGTGTCAAACAGCGGTTTTCAAAACGTCTCTCTGAGGGCCTTACTTTTTAAAGGGCTTTCAGATACTGATTGTGTGTAGAGTATTCAAACAAAATGTATCTTCCTTCTCAAGCTACTAACCAACCAGCCTGCACTATTTTATTCAGCTAAATTTGGGTGGATATGCGGAGACAATGTCAAGATAACATACAATTATCCTGTCTAAAACCATTGAATAATGTTGAAATCAACTGTTCCTGCGAGTTAATGTGGCGATCCATTTTAATCTTCCCCGGCTCAACCCTGGGTCCCTTCCCAGACTGGAAAACACCAATGAGGAAGCATCTCACCAGAAAGACGAACAGCTTCTATCAAAATCTATGACTGTCATGTAATGTCATGTCTTTTTAATTTACCCTGCATACAGAGGCGTCAGAAATACTGCACAGACACAAAAAATGATGTTCAAATGCATACGAGCACACACACACACAAACCACCCCACAGAGACACATAGGTTCCCATAGCAATTAGACATCTACAGTAATAACAGAGATTTTAGGCAGATATACTGCCAGCAAAAATTCTTTTAAGAACTGATGATCTGTGTCTCAAAACAGAATGCTTCTTGTATTTTTCCAAACACTCAGTCATATTTTTTTTTGCATAGGTAGAAAATGACTTGGGGATGCCTAATTGGATCAAAATAAATCTCTCATAGGATAAGCCCACCATGTTAGAAAAGTCCAACCAATGCTGCAGGCCCAAAGACCAGCAGACAGCCTGATATATGATCTGTGGCTTGACATCTGATCTCCAAACCTGCAAATCACACATGCACATTCATGTATGCATGTGCGCACACACGCATGCACGCACACACACACCCACACAGACACACACACACACACACACAAGGGGTGTGTGAGACTGAGCATTGATTAGTTTGTTAGACAGAGGATTAACAATGGCCATACACAGGCAACCATACACACATGCGCGCACACACACGTGCAAACACAGGCAGGCTGGCTCAGCCACGGTGGCGTTGTATTGAGGGGACTCTTGGGTCTTTGTATAAATATACAAACCTTTACCCAAACACACCCGGCTGCCAGATCTCATCATCTGGTGGAAGGGAGAGGTCAGAGTGTGAGACTGCTAAAAGGGTTAACACAGCCAAGACAAAGAGCATGAACAAATCTAACTTCAAGAGTGGTTTTCAATAACGTTTCAAGCCCGAGACCCAGGTGATGAATTTAGTCTTTCACCTTAAGATCCAGAATCATTAAAGCATGTAGTTACTCTTGTCATCTGAGGAAACAGCAGAAACAGGCTCACCACCTATTTTGGGTTCCAACACAGATATTACAAAAAATGGTTTATGGTTTATGATGATGTGCTTATTAAAACATAAATTGAATGCATTACTCAATAAATGGAACAATGTCTACAGTGTAAAGATCAAATCATTAAAGGCATCTACAGATACAAGTATTAATATCAACAATCTTTACAAATTACATATTCTTGTGAATGCCAAAATTGGAAATTGAAACATACTGTGACTTTGTGACGTGAAAGGAGTTGCTTACAGAAAGGTAAGACGGCGGGCCATTGTTTCTTCTTGAGTTCATCTTTATAAATTGTTTCAGCCTGGGACCCAAATTTAAAAAACTTAAGTCTTGCCGTGGCATCCAGTGACATGTAAATGTATTGCTACTCCTGCCATGTGGGAGGACCACGAGAAACACGCCTGTGACCCCTTTTTGGGTTCCAACCCATAGCTTAAGAAACACTAATGCTGACTAAAATATCACATGTACCTTAGCAATCAAACCAGTGCATGTTCCTGCACCAATGTTCAGGATTAAAACATAATTTCTAAGTTCATGACGTATTATTTTGGACGTTATTACAGTTGTGGTGCCAGGGTAGTGAAACAAGATGAATCACAGCTCAGTTGAAAGCTTTTAATGGACTTCTGAAAAGAAAGAAAATCAGATTGGTGATTTTCATTGTCTTTTGTTTAAGGACTAATGATAAAAACATGTCTGTCTCAATGACAGAATAACAAACGCATCAAAAGAACAGTAAAGATGGAAGACAGAGCAACATCATAATCGCTCTCGCTCTCTCTCACACACACAGCAACATCATAATCAGGCCACAAGAGACAGTCTAAATGACTCCTGCAAGGCCACAGACACAATAGGAAACAGAGGACAGTAAATCTCACACACACACACACACAAACACGCACACACACATACACACAGCACCCCCACAGACATCCTTGTCCTCATCTTCTTCCTTCGTGACTAAGGAACTTCAAACCTGTAATTTAAGAAATGCTCTGCTGAAGGAATGCAATAAATCTTCTGACAGCAAAGAGAGAAGAAAGGAAAAAAAGAGGAGGAAAAAAAAAGAAGAAAAGCGCCGGGCGCGAGTCAGTCTCCTTCTCTGGTGTGTGTGTGTGTGTGTGTGTGTGTGTGTGTGTGTAAGAGGGTGGGGTGTCGGTGTTAACTGATACAGGATCAAGCTGGGTGGTCCACGGCCTACACACACACCATTTTTGTGTACAAATAAACTTAACCCCCATGCCATTGTGGTCACCCCTCCTACTTCTCTTTCTCTCCGTCTCTGGTCTTCACGGCTGCATAGCGTGCACGTGTAAACATCAGTGCACATTCAAGCGTGTGCGAGTACGTACTCCTCCCTCTCACACGTTAGAGATGTTGAATAATTGACTGCTACCATTAGGGGATAGTTAAGATTTCATAACAGATACCACTACTACTAGGACAGCCTTTAACCCTGTCAATCAACAGGTCTAACATTTTCAACTTTTGCAAACTGACATTGAATTCTTTCATATAGTAACTTTTGTTTCACGTAACAAACTAGATTATCATTAAAATCCCTTGAACCTTCAATAGAAAAATACCACTGAAACTGCTTCATTGGGTTAAACAGACCTGCTTTTATTTAGACACAATGTAGAAAAAAAGCCTATGAAGAGTGTGGGTCTGTTAAACAGCATCTAGGCTTCTGATTGGTCATTCAGCCTATCAATTAGTTGTTTCGCTGCCCTCTGATTGGTTAATGAGGTGATGCCACTCCCGCCATGTGGGTGCTAGATCTCCATCAGTTGGTCGGTCCCAACAATGACCTCGTTAGTCCTCTCAGCTAAACGAGAGAGAGAGAGAGAGAGAGAGAGAGAGAGAGAGAGAGAGAGAGAGAGAGAGAGAGAGAGAGAGAGAGAGAGAGAGAGAGAGAGAGAGAAAAAGAGAGAGAGAAGAGAGAGAGAGAAATAAATATAATATACACAGTAAGTACACACATTATATCAGAGGTGTATAGGCTTATCAAGCGAGTTCTCCTGACTTTATTTTAGCCAACAGAATGTTTTGTATTTGCCTACTAGTGGATAGAAACAAGATTTTGACACAAAAAGTGTAAAATAGAACACCCCTATCATGGATGGACATTTTGGTAGACAATAAAATGAAACCAAACATGTATGTATTTCTATAATATATAACAAAACACATTTTGCAGACACCAGTCATGACTGGACATAGCCGTTGCATTCTATTGTGCAAAATCATAAGTAACATAATTACAGGTAGCTGAAAGTAACATGGAAAGCACCACCGCATCTAAAAGTAAAGGCTGCAAAATGTCTATTTTCTGGAGACATCTCCAGCTGTGACAAGTGTTTCCAATTTGTGTTTTTGCAACGTCATGCTCATACTGTTATGGCACATTAGGCTTAGCGCCTTAGATGTTGGCGTTTGAGTCTGCACTAAAGACAACAAATTAATTTCAGATCAGCCTCAAAATCCTGAATGTGGCTAGACTTAGGTCACCCTGACCGCAACCTGAACCGCACCAAAAAAAAAAAGATGCTGGCTTGAAATTAAGTTTGTCAGCATTCTTTCTCTTCTTTCTCTCTTTTCACCCCAAGCCAGTTCAACATGAGGAAACCAGCCTGCAATCCTTACATCCCTCCATCCCCGAGCATCGGTGCTGATCCAAAGCAAACGGTGGCAGCACTGATTAATGTTCCGTCCACACAGACAGCTTTTAGTGTGAAGGAATCTAACTGGTTCAGGCTCTGCCGTTTGGAGGAGAGGAGAAATGGAGCATGGGACAGCAGGGGAAGAAAGGAGAGAAGAGGAGGAGGAGGAGAGGTAGGAAGGGAAGGGAGAGGAAGGGAGAAGAAAGGTTAGGAGAAGACAGAAGGAGAGGACAAGGAGGAGAGAAGTGGTTGGCAGGACCGTCCCGTAAACGGAAGCTCACGGGTTTGAAAATCCAATCCTGCAAACGCCATTGCAGGGTTCGACAATAAGGACTGCTTCAAGGTCTGGGGCCAGTAAGATGATGACCCGGGCCAGCTGATTGATCCGTAACTTCACAAACATATTACTTAAATGTGTAAAATTTTCATTTTTGCCTGCTGGGACCAATGAAAATATACTGGAGGCAAGTACAACTCTGACCTACTGGCCTGACCAGGCAAGTGTAAAAAAAACAACGTTGAACCCTGCAGTGCATCTATCGACATCCACGTGTCCTTGAGTAGCTGAATTGCTACCTAAGCACTCATTTTAAGCTGCTGTGGGTAAGAATGTCAGCTAAACGCCTAAATGTAAAATGTAAGGAGAGGAGACGGGAGAGGTAGGATCCAGAGCAGCGTAGGGCGTTTTCTCCGAGACAGTCAGAGGAGAGGGCGAGGGCGAGAGAGTGTGCGTCTGCATGCAAGTATTTGCCTGTCTGTGTATACCCATTGTATGAATGTCTGGTGTTTGTATATTTGTCAAAGCACCCACAGGAGCAGTCTGTATCTTTCAAATATCAACACCTGACAGACAGACTTTTGTGTGCGTGCGTGTGTGGGTGAGTGTATTTGTGTGGCTAGCTGTCAGGGTGGTCTGTAGCTGCTAACAGCTTGAGGAGGAGAGGCGGTGCGTAATGCCTTTAGCAGCCTTTGGTCAGCAAACTAGCTTGGTGACGAGAGAGACAGGACAGCCCGACAATCCTCTATACTCCAACACTACAATATAAAGTTAAGGGGAGAGTTGTTTTATTATCAGTACAATGTATTAGATAATTAGATAGATGAATCTAATGTGATATAATCTAGATAGACCAACTGACAGACAGAGAACGGTGTCAATGTTTTGAACACTTTATAGATGACTTAATATTTGATAAAACAATCATGCTAACAAAGTATTTATTGTTTATTGAACTGAAAAAATGAGTTGCAATACTCTCATCCACTGACACGATTTTATCATGTTGTTGGGTATTATTTTGCACACGTGACAATGGCCATACAAGCATGTCTACTGCCGTATAGAAATGCTCATACAAGATGGTGGTAATCAACATGGTAAACAAAGGCTGTGGGATGTGTGTGTGTGTGTGTGTGTGTGTGTGTGTTTACGTGAGACAGACAGAGACACAGTGAGAGAAAGAGAGGTTTCAAGTCACATAGACAGAAGCTTGAGGTTTGCTGTAACTATAGGATATCTAAAAAACAATTTGCTACCGAGGGCCCAAGTTTCCAATGTTCAATAGGAAACATTGTGGCAAAAAAAATGCTAAAGCAAGATCAGTTGCGTTTAAGTGACCACTCAAAGAAGTTCCAAACCTTTCATTGTCGCAACAGTTTCATCAGTTTCGCATCAGTTTTGGGCTAGCTCAGCTCTCCTTCTGCCTGTTGTTACATAGAGCACCCTGTTGTTCACTCAATTAGGCTGCTCAGTCTGGTAGCTGGGCTCGTGCTCTCTCTCTCTCTCTCTCTCTGTCTTTCTCTATCTGTGTGTGTGTGTGTGTGTGCGTGTGTGTGTGTGTGCGTCACATTGATGGAGAGGTTAGAGAGCAGGGCCAGAACAGGACCACCCGGAATTCAACAGCAACAGCCTCCAGCCACATCCAACACACACACACACACACAAACACATGCGCGTGCGTGTGTACCCCCCCCCACACACACACACATGCACGCACACAAGCGCACGTGTGCATAGATACAGCTAGCTCTGGGGACAAGAGGATTAAGGAAATGATAAAAAAAAATCTCTCTATCACACCGAGTTCAGAATTAAGGAACTTTCCTAGTTGGCTAGAATGGTTGGAACAAGCAAACGGATGCCACACACACACACACACACACACACACACACACACACACACACACTTTGATTTGATATCATAGCTTTGTGGAAGCCATCTTGTTTCCCTCTCAGCATCCGATTGAGTTCATTTGGGGACGCCAAATGGCTCAAACTATTTAAGATGATTTCTCTGGCATTTCTGTTTTGTGGGTTTTTTTTATACATAGAACATAAAGTACATAGGATACACTTTTGCCCGCTGATCTAGTCGGACCTCCAATGGCACGGACCTCTTGTGATTTCTAAAAGCTCATACCATACCATGGAGACACTGACTACACTTACGTGCAACATACAATGCTGCAACTGGATTATCAAGCTGCTGTAACATGACTGAAATGTGAAACTGTCAGTCACTGTCAGATGGTTACAATGTGAAGGCCTATTTGTGTGGGAACATCACAGATCACTTAGTTGGGAGAAATAGTGAATGAAATGGGACTGATTTCATGAGCCCGATACTGGAAGAGCATCATCACAACACATGTGTTTGTTTTTTTTATATTCAGATGTCTGAAACATATATCGGCATTGGCACTATAAATGTGTTCCAGCAGAAGTCCCCTGTTATGGATGTACGGGGCAATACCTGCTGACACTTACAGTGAGTGAAAAAAAATGAATCAAAATACAAGATATAATTGAAGTGTTTTCTACCCAATTGTGTCTTGGTTTGATTGAGCCCAAGTTGTTAACTTTTATCCGTCAACAGTTTTGGTTAATGTGTGTGTGTGTGTGTGTGTTTGTGTGCCTCACCCTCTGGCTCTATCCGTTGTCCGTTGCCCACCAGACAGTATTTGAGGTCTGCTCCTCGGCCGATAACAGCATTACCGCAGATCACACTGCCCTGGATATTACACCTGGAACACACACACACACAAAAATATGTCAATCACATTCCTATAACACGCATTAAAGTTGTAATGTGTCTCTGGCTATAACTATGTTTCAGATGTAAAGTTAAAAGGTATCGTGATTCTCATGGCTACACAACAATTTCCCCTTTAAAGGGTTCTTAATGCATCTCTACAACTCATGCAAGGTTAAATATTATTTTCCCACTCCCCCCCCCCCTCCCCTCCCCGCTGTTCAGGACCTGCTGCAGGTTAGGAGAACATGTTTACAGTCCACATTCTGTTTTTTTTCCTTAACCATTATTGATACACACACACACAGACACACACACACACACTTTCAGCAACACTCTGCTACACACTTCTTATATACACAGTCTTGAACATTCACACCTGGGAGCTGCCCAGCACAACCACAGTCACTGGAGCGCTTGTGGTCTGAGTGCCATGCTCAAAGGCACACTGACAGTAGGGATATTCATTCAATTTCCCCCGTCCAGGTTCCCCCACCTGCACTTGGGACTCAAACCGGCAACCTTCCAGACACAAACCAGTCTCTCTCTCACCTTGAAACTGTCGAAGCCTCAATCAACTGAGCCTAATGACACGGCATTAGCATATATATTAAAGAACAACAGCAACTGGAGTTGTGAGAGCGAGCTGCAGAGGGCCAAGTGCATGTGCGTCACTGCCTGGGCAAGACAGACGTGTTCTCCACTGGTCTCCTCAAGCTACCGACACACACACAGACACACACACACACACACACACCTCCCTGGCTACTCTACATAGGACACACAGGACTGTCTATGTCTCCTCTCCAAGAATTTTATGGTGGTGGTTTGGCTGTGTGTGGGTCTGCGTGGTGGCTTGGCACTGCCAGCCCAGGTGGGACCATAGCACAGGGTCAATGACCTCTTAACACACACACACACACACACACACACACACACGCACATGTTCTCACACACACACACACACACACAGTGACGCACGCACACTTGGCCCTGTGCACCTCACACACAGGCAGGTTTGTATTGGCGAATTCTATTCAGGTGGTTAGGCCTGGAGGGAGAGGGAGAAAAGAGTGTGTGTGTGTGTGTGTGTGTGTGTGTGTGTCTGTGTGTGTCTCTGTGTGAGTGAGTGTGACTACCTAGGTGGTGGTGGTAGTTGGTGATGGGAGATTACAAGGTTCAGAGTTTTGTAACATTGGAGAGAGAGTGAGTGAGAGAGAGAGAGAGAGAGAGACCACCAATGTAGCTTCAGAACTGAAACACCACTAATTACTAACACCAGGGCTCCTCCTTGCCATGACCCCCCCCATCCTCTCTCTCTCACCCCCACCCACCCCGTAAAGTTGACCCCTACTATCCCCCCTCCCGAACATGGAGCGCTTTGTCAACAAGCTCTGGTCAGCTCCAAACAAAGAAGCCCGAAATGCGAGGGGCTTCTGCGACATGGCCGGGGTCTGCTAATCCCCTCATACTGGCTCTTTCTTTCTTTCCTTCTTTCTCCTTCCTTCTTATGTCCTCAAAGAAAGAAAAGAAAGAATTGCCATTTCTTTCTTGCTTGCTTGCTAGCTTGCTTTTCCCCCGTTTTTTCTTTCTTCCTCTCTCTCGTATTCTTTCGTGCCTTTGTGCGTGCACCTACATGGGCATGATGAGGGTCCCCATACTGGCTGGCTGGGGTCCCTGAAAGGCTTAAGACGAGATGGAGAGAGAGAGAGAGAGAGAGAGAGAGAGAGAGAGAGAGAGAGAGAGAACTGAGGTCTCGAAACAGAGAGAGAAGAGAGGATGTGAACGAGTGCATTAAAATCCAAGATGAGCCTCTTTCCATCGGGTCTGACTACAGGACTGAGCATATCAATCTGCATGCCAATTCCACAGTAGCTGATGCCCCTCTGGCAGCGCAGAGTCTTCTTTACGCTTCATCTGGCAACTAAGTAGTCGATCTCAACCACTGAAGATACTAGTTACTCCTTACTACAACTGAGACCAATCAAAACACGCAACAACGTGGCCGGTCATGATGTGTCACTCACCATTGAAACTGGCTACATAGGTTTCTTAGCCCTTTCCGTGGGGAATGCTGAGTCATGATCTAGTCATGACGATTACATTTTACTTAAAGCTCAGAAAAACAGTCTGATGATGTGGAGAAAACCAGCCAATTTGTAGAATTTGTAGCAGACCCGTTTGATATTCCCCGACTTCCCCAGATAGTTTAAATTCCCTGAGTTTCCCTGTCTGGAATACACTTTCCAAAATTCCATGATATTCCAGGAATTTCTTAACCAGTGGCAACCCCTGCTATACGCAAGCTAAATGACAGATATGGATGTTGTGTGTCTCCGTGCTGGGGTCCTTGGTGTGTTATTCACTAGCGATGTGTTTGTTTGAAACTGGCCTCTGGCTGGTTGCACACCAATAGATGCATTGTCAACTCAGCGCTCCATGTTTGACCCCACATAACACAGAAAACAAGACCCCGTAACACCACCCATCAACAGACACACACACACAAGCATGTGCATCCACATCCACGCACGCGTAGTGAATAAAACAATGATCATACCACTGCTGTCAGATGTAAATGTCAGACTACTTCCACAAGTTAGGGGGAAAATTGTTTTTTTCAGATTTGCAATCATACGTTTTTGAAAATATAGAAATCAGTTTTGGATTGTTTTTGGGGTTGTGACACTCATACAGAGCACATAAAGGACTAAGGAACATTTAAATTCAAGCAAAAACATGAAAATGTGGAGTTACAACATCATCCAACCCTGGACAATTTTCATAGCTAATTCAAAGGCATTTCAGAAAAAAATGGCAACAGACAGGAAGGACAATTTGAAAACCTTGCTCACTAAATTGACACCTTCTTCTACTGCTTTGCAACAAATGACGTATGTATTACATGAACACCTAACGCATGCTGGCATGAGAACTGAGTAGCTGAAACTCTTGTTCAGGGCTAATTAATGTGTTTGTAACTGCACTTCAGTAAGAAAACTGTTACCAGTTAGTGTGCACACTTGCATGCGTGTGTGTGTGTGTGTGTGTGTGTGTGTGTGTGTGTGTGTGTGTGTGTGTGTGTGTGTGTGTGTGTCCTCACCCCTCCTCAATGGTAACTCCATGCATGATGATGGAGTTGGTGACTTTCACCTTCTCTTTTACAGTGGTATAGTTTCCGATGGTGGACCTCTTTATAGAAGTCTTATCTGCTACCTGGCATGATGCTCCGATGATGCTGTCTGATCCGATCTGAGGGAAACGCGCATGTACACAAGAACACATGCACACACACGCAGACGCACACACATACACAGTGACACAGTGAGAAAGACAGATGACAGAGTGAGGGAGCTGTAACTGAGTTGTTATCGTAATGTAACTATGAATAGGAAAGAGGGGGAAAAGGGAATCCAAATTAAAAATGATGGGACTAGTGTGTTCAAAAAAATTAAAAACACAATTCACGTGGGAAAAAAACACTAATAGACCACAGCAAGAGGGCTTTAAAGGAGAGTTTCATATCTATAAGTTAATTTCTTAGACCGTTGGTATTTTTCTCTTTATTTGGCCATAGCCATTATCCATTTTGTGCTGATTAATCACTGACAGGGGTTAGAATAGGCTGCCACTGAAACAGGATTCTGACCCCCACTTCAAAAGTTGTTTTCTGAGGTGGCTAAATTGTGAATCCAGTTTAACTCTGTGATACTTTCAGCATATTATACTCACCTGACATCTCTCAGAGATGACAGCAGAGGGGTGGACTGCTGGCTCCTCAAAGAGCTTTGGGGCCTGGCATAGAGGAGAGAGGGGGAGATATGGGATCAAAAACTATGCTTTAATAGAAAGACAATTAGATTAGCCTGGATTAGAGTAGATTAAAATCGACTAAACTTTAATGATCCTTGTGTAGAAATTGGGCCGTTGCAACAGTATTAGGATACATTAAAGAAAAATACAGCAAAGGGGAATGAACCGTCAATTCCAACACTCAAACATATGACGCTGTTGTTGGGTGAAAACCTTGTAACTCCACTTTTGAGTTTCATAGTTTAACTTCAATTGAAGGATTACATGGCCCTCTATGGGTTGAGAAAGTTCTACAACCCTTACGGTCAAGAAACCCTTTCAAAACTCTGGATGAACTGAAAAATACATGGTTATCAAGGCTGTTTTCCTTGGTTCCTAAAAAGTTGACATTTTGGATATACGAGGTCACCTGACAGCAGCAATAAGTAAGTACATAGGTATATCAGTATAAGTACTATATACGAGTAGAAATATGAGAACTATATGAATAAAAATGTGAAGAAATTCCAGCATTAACAGCCGTGAAATAGAAGCCGTGGTATCAGTAGCAGCAGAAGATGTGCAAAAAAAGCTGTGAAAAACTATTAAAATATCTACATATGCAATATATAGAAATGAAAGGGATATGAGAAAGTCAATATGTGAAAAAATGACAGCATATATGCAAGTATATGTGCAAGATGTGCTCGTATTTACATTGATGGGTCTACAGGGGGCCATACATATGTACAGAAGTGTCTACGTGTGCAGACATGTATTGAAAAACTATAGGCCTACACCCTCCATGTAGATACGTACAAACTTTACAGATGTAGAGAGTACGTACAGAACATGGACCTTTGGGTATGAGCATTACTGGATGTCCACCTTCTCAAGACGGAGAGGAACCATCTGCCCCACTCACCAGTCGGTTTGCCTCGATGTAAGCGGCGAGCGTGTTGACGCGATAGCAGAGGCCTTGGTCCATGATGTGAACGTAGCAGCGCAGCCTCCCTCCATGGTAGGCCTCACTCATGTCGCCACGGTGGTCGTTCCAACAGGATCGCTCCTGGGCCAGCTGGAGCAGGGGCTCATCGCGAGACGAGATGTGGAGCTCTGGACGGGGGAGAGAGGGGAACGAGCCGAGGTAGAAGTTAAGACGTGATACATGTTCAGCGTTTTTGGGTGTTTCCTGACCTCTCACTCACATAGGGCACCTCGATGTGCTCCATACTATTGAAGGTTGTTATGCGTTCTCAGTGTATCTACCAAACCCTGATGGGGAAAACACAAAATGACCACAGACGTTCACCTGTTTTTTTTTTTCTCCGATTTTGAAAAAGAGGTATGTGAGTGTGTGTTTGTTGCTGACCGAGGTTAGTGTTGTCGTCTCTCTTTTTCTGATTCTGGTCCTCTACGTCGTCCTTGGACTTCTGGCCGTTGACGGTTTTGGAAAACTGCTTCCTCACCAAGTACGGTAACAACTCACCACGGATCGATGAGATGGACCTGAGATAAAAAGAAGACGACGGGTATCAAAACACAGACGAGATGGCTCAATCAGCCCTTGCATTGTAGCTGTTCCACTCTCCACTGAAAACTATCAAACGAAGCAAAGGTATCATGAAAATACCTTCAAAAAGATTCAAAGTAGGCAGCTATTGGAAAGATAATGCACAGTGTGATGGTTTGACTTCAGCTCTTGCTAGTATTATTGTGCTTATACCATTGCCAGTTGTAAATCATAAATTCACTGTTAATTCATCTTTACGAGAGTAAAAATATTATCTGTGCTTTTTAACACTGCACACTTTCAGAATAACAGTTCCTTTCTTCGCAGTTTTCTTGGCAACCACTTGACTGGTTGTAGCTCTTGCTCCGTTTTGCTGTAGGTAAAATTGCTCAACAGAATATTTTTGTACGCCCATAAATTCAGCTACAGTGGTGTACCTTCACACAGTATCTGATGCCGAGTATATCAGCGGATTGGAAAAGGGCCGTGGTTTGCGCCAGATACTTTATGTGAATTCCAAACTGAATTAATCCATCCATAAATTTAGCCACGGCACTTCAGGTTCACATAGTATTTCATGTTGAGTTGGCGCAACATGAAATGGCTCCATAGCTGATGGGCTCCATAGGAAACTTGCATCTCGACAGCGCGGTCAGTTAGAACAGTGATAAGACGACGGCATCGGAGCCACGTGGTTATCTAAAATGAATCGACACCCCGACAGCCAATTAGAACGCCGTTATCGCCCAGGTCACACAAGTCGCTGTATCATATTTATATTATATTTATAGCACTGATCCTCTAGCATCCTGATTACAAGTAGATTGGTGATGAAGAGCTAACAAGACAAAAGAAACAAATGACAAATATCTGACGTATAATCTGACGTATAGTATAAAATGTACAATAATAAAATGTATTTCATGTAATATATACTTAAATATACTTAAATCATGATTATATAGTTAGCGCCTCAGTTCCTCAGTGAAAGAAACCAAACACATGAAGCTGAGTCATGCTTTTGAACCTCTTTTTCCTGTCTAAAACTCGAGGTAATTCCTCTCTGCGCTGTGCTCAATGTTCCTCTCCACCCCCCCACCCCTTCACTCGCTCTCTCTTACTTTCTTTTAAAGGGAGATTAGAATTTCCATCTGAATGAAGGGACAGAAACAACAGTTACTCTGTCCATTTCTCTCCTTGAGCAAGAGAAAGCGCAGGAGGGAGAAAGAAAGAGAGGGAGAGAGAGAGAGAGAGAGTAAAGGGAGAGCCGTGAAAAGAAAGTTGAAGAAAAGAGCCGAAACTGAAGAAAGAAATGAGTCAACAAACAAGAGATGATATACGGTGCCGTCGGAGGGTGTGTTAGTGATGTAATGAAATAAGATTTATAACAGCACCTCTACGGCAAATTAATATGTTCAAGTGTACTTCTTCATTATTTAAGAAATGTGGGAGGGCTGACGAGATGAAGAAAAGCAGGGAGAACAAGCTGTATGAAGTATGAAGGCTGTGTGCGTGTGTGTGTGTGTGTGTGTGTGTGATGTCTCGCCTTGGCTTTATTCATGTGTGAAGTAAGAACGTCTTTCAAGGTTATTACATGAACATTTAACAGTAATACATTCCCCCAACCTTTCCTTAGGCAGAAACCAAAACGACACTGTGACCGATACAGACCTGGTTATATTTATATTTTAACTGATACTATTATGTCACCGGACCGATTCAGAGAGCGAAACGATTAATATCTGCCGAGACCATGTAGACATCCCTTCGGTTTTAGGAGTCTAGGAGGCTGGCTGGTTACAGAGGGCTCCCTGTGACACAGTCTCACTAAAGAGGCTAAAGGCCTAACAGCCTGCCTCAGTGGCACATAGTAAAACAAATTAACACCTCGGTAGAATACCCTGCTAACAGGACCTTTCAAAGCCTCACACGCCATGCAGCCATGTTTAACACTTGGTACAGATTCAGCAATGAACGTGTTCATGTCCGTGACTGTGTGGGCTCGTGGCCGATTTTGATTTAAACTGTGTGTGTGTGTGTGTGTGTGTGTGTGTGTGTGCGCAAGATGACGAAATGCACTTTGCTGTTAAACATGTCAGAGGGATATATAATAATAAAATCGTTTAATAATTGTGAGAAGTTGAATAAAGAACTCACTTGTTGTCAGTCAGGAAGTCCACCACTGATTTCTTCAGACAGTAGAGGTGAGCATCTACTAGGCCTGTTTTAATGTGCATCCTGGGATGCCTGGGGGTGAGAGAGAGTGTGAGAGTGAGAGAGAGAGAGAGAGAGAGAGAGAGAGAGAGAGAGAGAGAGAGAGAGAGATTTGAAAAATAATTCATTTCAAACCACAAATACAAGAAAACCGAACACGACAACAGCCTTATATTAAACCAGATAATCACTCATGCAGCAACTAACTGAGAGAAAGGAAAACAAGAAAAAAAAAAAAAAAAGAAACAACAAGAGAGAGAGAGAGAGAGAGAGAGAGAGAGAGAGAGAGAGAGAGAGAGAGAGAGAGAGAGAGAGAGAGAGAGAGAGAGAGAGAGAGAGAGAGAGAGAGAGAGAGAGAGACTAAATAGAAAAATTCATGGGAAGCTGCTTACTTCCTACTGCTACCTGTAGGAACATTTGCTTTGTTTCCTCTCATCACATGCTGTTTTATGTTTCATGTTTGCTTCTCATTTACTTGAACCCCTTTTAATTTACCACTCCTTTGCACATAGGTCAGGAACATGTGATAGAAACCAGACACACCCGTAGGCCTACATAAAAGTCATAGAACGGTGACATCTGTCTAGTGTCCTCTGTCAGCTACCGTAGATGTCGCCCCGCTGTGCTGCTGCCATGGGGAGCACATGCACACAGACACACACACACACACACACACACTCACTCCGTCACACACTCACTCATTCACACACAGACACACAGTGGCTTGAGGAAGAAGAAGAAGAAAAAAAGAAAAAGAGAACCTGTGTTTTAACATGTGACATTTACGAAGCGAGAGCCAAAGTAAACCATTCCAACGTCTAGGCTGCAATAAACAAATCCAACCTCACCCCTTCATCCCTGCTGCCTATCCTCCTCTTCCTCCACCCTTTACCATTATGTAGGTTCAATTGTGCTGCAGAGTGAACTGTTCATTCATGTTGTATCTGATATTGTAACATCTGCACTGATCCAGAAGATGTTATAAAATTTAAGACAATTCACTGGTGACACAATAAAATTTAATCCAATAAAATGACAGAAACGACAGGCAGAAGTGACCATGCCTTCCTTACACAACCTTCAGTCCCACCTCTCACATCCCTTCTCCCTTCCCTCCTTCCTCACCACTCCATCCCATGCTTCCTCTAAACCTCCTTATTCTTCTTCTCTAGTTCTAACATCATTCACCTCTCTAACACTCCCAACCTCTCTCCCTTCCTCTGTCTCTCTCCTACTCTTTTATTTCCTCGTCACCTCTGTCTTTCTTCAATTAGACCACTTTCTGAAATTTCTTGGCTTCGGCCTCTCAATCCCTTCTGCCAATCTAATTTCCCCACCTTCTCTCTCTCCCTCTCTCGCTCGCTCTCCTCACCAGACGAGCAGAATGACTAGAGGGACTCAGGAGGAGTGTTTGGTCACACAGATTTTACAACCAGATGCTGAAAGCCATAAATCATAGTGTGTGTGTGTGTTAAGGCATTTTATTAAACAGCAAGTTAGACACTGTGTCTAACTTGCCAGCCAGTGAATGAACACCACCCCACACACACACACACACACACACACACACACACACACACACACACACACACACACACACACACACACACACACACACCCCAGGTTGGTATATCCCATCTTGATGTCTGTGTGTGTGTGTGTGTGTGCGTGCGCGTGCGTGTGTGTGTGCATGTGCGTGTGTGTATAGTGAGCTAAAAGTGGACTTTATGGGAACACCCAGCATGTGACATCAGTGTTTGGCACCTGTGGGCAGGCAGGAGAGAAACCCGGGGATAAATAGGTTGCGGCAAGGTGTGTGTGTGTGCCTGTGTGCCTGTGTGTGTGTGTGTGTGTGTGTGTGTGTGTGTGTGTGTGTGAGAGAGAGAGTGGGAACAGGTGCACTTTAAAGTCTAGGCCAGCATAGCGTGTGGATGTACAGGATGCACAGGCTTTTCTTCAGGAACCTCATGTGGATCAGTCTCAGTATAAACTCCCAGCCCATTACATTAACCAGAGTCATATATCTAGAAATGAGACGGATACTTATTGTCAAGACTATGACACTAGCACGCAATCAGTCAGCATCTTTGGAAATGTGCACGGTTTAAAGCAGTTGTGCACACATGTGATGCAAATATGTAGTGCGTGAATGTGAAAATGCCACTTCAAAGATCACCAGAGATGATCTACTGTCTACAGCTAAAAATGTCTTTGAAGATTTGCCATAACAATAATTATAGGAAAGCTGGCCAATGCAATTACTGACAATACAATTATGTATTTATTTAGACTGGGCGAGTGTCACATTGGGTGTAAAAGTTACTACAGTTCACCAAAAACAATGTCTTATTAGTGTTCCTCAATCAAAACAATGGGCACTACTGGCCCACATGCTATTTTATTAGCTTTCACTTTGCAGCAACCAACTACAACACACATCTTGCATTTCCTAAACCAGGGTAAAGTTCTTGCTTTTCCCCAAACAGCAGCATCATGTGAATGCTGGTTGCTGTGAGTGCTGTAGAGCTTGGTGTCGAGGGGAGCAGGAATTTAGTACCTCTGCAGGCTAAGGATGACTCACCCATGGATTAATGACTTACTACTAAACTACCACTAAAGTCCACAGTGGGAGAGAGGAGTCATATCTCTCTCACTCTCACACACACAGCATAATGTCTTGTTTAATTACAACTAAAACCCCACAGCGGACGATGACTCAAACACAACAGAATGACTGTTAATGCCCTCATTAGTCAGGTTTCCACAACAGAGCCAACGGAGCTGAAGAGCTTACACGTTATTTAGAGATTTCAACAACTGCCTCCAAAATAAAATACATCTTTCTACTGTAACAGATCCTTTCTTAACTGGCCATTAAGTCACACATAGACCCATGTTATGAACTTATACATGCCCCCAATTGGCCCACTCTGACACTTGAACTGTTTAATAACAACACAACAAACTGCATGCTCACTCTAAGATCATAGATGCTTCATGTCTTGTGCGTGTGTGAACGTATCAAAAATGTCCAAAGACAGACCAAGGAAAAAGACTCGGAGGGAATGGCAACCGGGCTGCCAAGTTTGCCAACAATGAACATCTTGGCAGCCAAACCTGCCAAATCATTCAGAGGTTGTGTCCTATTCCAAAAATCAATCTAGCCAAAATAAACTGCCAGCACATAAATAAATGAATTGCATGAATGAATGAATATATGAACAAACAAAAAAAAGAAAGTCTGCCTACGTTTCCCCACCAGCTATGATGGCTAGTCAATGAATTGCATTAGTGTCCTATTGGGAGAAAAACAGAACTCCCACCTGGCTTTCCAACAATACACCAGGGGTATTTCCAGGACAGGAATGTCTGAACAGTCTGAACAGCAGTGAGGTTTAATCAGACACAGTGGGAGACCACCAGACGCATGCAACCGACGATGCATTCAACAATAGTGACCAAAATAACGCACAGACGATCGCTCATAATGCCCCTTTTTAGACTTAAGCCTCTTTCTGGTTAAGGGGAGAGTTCAGGTCTCGAGTATCTTGATTGTGATATAAGAAGCTTAAGTTAATGGCATTTGTTAGCAAGTGGAAGTCAATTGGGATAAAGAAATGTGTTAGTTATATGTTAGTACTTCTATGTAGTAGTAGTATGCTGAGAAACTGTTTGGAACTGTACTTGTGTTACCGTTGTATTTGTCAATATCTTCCTGCCCCAATACCACATCAAAATTTTGGAAGGTGCAGCATGTGATATTTATATTAATTGTTTTTGTAGCACTACAACACATGCAAACAATATTTAGCAACTATCTCAAGATCACAACAAATCAGATATGCAACTGTGGTCTTGTAGTCCTTCTTGTGATTTGAACATCAAAAGTTTGTCACATGCAGACAATAATTTACCATTTTTCCTTTCTTTTTGGTGTAAGATTTGGTGTAAATTCATGGTTTTATACTGTATACACGGGGTAACTTTTCATGCATTTACACAAACAAATCGCATTTTTGTCTCACCGTCCCAATAATTATGAATTCCACTGCACCTTTAAAATCTAGCCAACTCCTCACCCGACGCCCGTGTCGGGAAAGTGGAGCTGTAATGTTCGAGGGAAGAATCTGCTGGAGTCTTTCACACCGTTTAATCGATTCCCGGGTCAAACACTTTCACATGTGCAGAGTGTTTTGTGCTTACACACCTCAACCATGTGGAAACCCGCAGGGAGGGAGAGTGGGGAAAAAATTACAGTGCTACGGTTGGATAAGGATGGATGGAACGATGGATAGATGGGTTAGGGTTACCAGAGAGAGATGGCTGACTGAATGGCTGGATGCATAAATGATATCATAAATTTCATGTGCCTGTTTGGCATGTGTGTGTATAAATGATCAGAGGTGACAACAGGCTATAAGTCTTTCACTGTAAGCTGTGACTGTTTCACTGTAAGCTCAATGTGTTTCCATAACACTGTGACAATGTGTGAGTATGTGTATGTGTTTTTACTCCATCGATGGCTCCGCTCGTGTTAGTGTGTTAGGTGTGTGTTCATATTGGCGTTTATGTGCGTGACCCTGTGAGAGTGTGTGTGTGTGTGTGTGTGTGTGTGTGTGTGATGATTTTCCTGTGCAGGGAAGCATGCTAGCAGCTGCTCTGGCCCCTCTCTTATTGGCCAGAATTTACAGTGGCTGTGGCTCCATGAAGTATTTACGAGCTCCCAAAACACCCGCTCTCACACTCTCACACACACACACACACACGATTTAGGACTTAGAAACTAAAACCTACCTGGAGTACTCTTAGTGTAACAAAACTCCTACACACCCGCTCTCCCATACAGGTAGTCACAACCTAAAACACGCTCTGATTAAACCCAAAACATCTGCTCTCGTAAACCTAACTAGAATGTACAGTACATATTTGCTGTCATCTCAACACAGTGGGTTTAGACCCTACACCCCACAACATACACCTTCAACATAGCAGCATCCAAGACCTATCTACAACACAACACCAATTTCTTGATGACCCTCTAACCTACTTCATGAAATACATCCACATCGAACCGTCCTAAAGATCATGTGCCTCATCTCCCGCGTGGTCAGACACGAGATCTTTCAACCTACTGAGAATAGACCGAGGAGATTCAAACCGCTCACTACACAGGCCTGGACATTTCAGTGCAACTGATCCCAAACAGACCCTGAGAATTAATCGATTTGATCCCAAACCCCACTAAGTTTGAAATTCACATGTAATGGTATTTTGAGTTCATGTTGTACCCAATCCAGAGGCCCAAACAACCACAAAGTAAATTTGGATCCTATTTAGAATGAGTCAAAGCTTCCTACAACTGTGCTCAACATTAATGTTTCCATTATGCAACATTGCTCGGTATGAAACAGTATGATTGATCAACTTGTCTTTATGTTAGCAATGATGTCAGCCGCCTTTTGTACAATCACTCTGTTTTCCCAAATGACAAGCTGATAAATATGGACCCAGGGCTCAAAATAATGAAGAACCTGAAAATCTCATATGAACTATTATATTCAAGGTGAGGCAAAAGGAAATATTTTAGCAAGTAGCTATGTAGTAACGCCAATCTAAAAAAAAATCTGAAAGAAGCCACAGCACACGTGTTTAAAAGAGCTTAGACCTACAAGTGTGTGGAGGCACCATATCCTGTGTTTACCCACCTCATCGCACTAAAGCTTAAAAACAAAATCTCACACGTGGACATAAGAGGTGAAAAAACAGAGAAAAGGGGTGAAAGAAACAGGAAGTGGGCCACCTCAGCAGCATCTGTGAGGACTAAGCTGTAAGCTGGAGCAGCAGGTCTTACATACACAACACGGAAATAAGGCTGAGGACCTGAGTAGAGACAAACCCTTAAGTAAACCTAGAACTCAGTCAAGCAGCTAATTAGTTGGCTGGCTATATATAGTTGCACTTTTGAACAACACAGAACGCAATTAGACATATTTTGCATTCACACCCACCAATTACTGACTGATAAATCAGTCAACAGCCAGGTGGAAAGGTGCAGTGGAAATCAAAGAGGTCAGAAACTCATACTATATGTCTATCTTCCCAAATTGGACTCTCCGTTGCAATACTGTCCTTCCCTTTAGGTTTTCAGGTTACTCACTTCCTCATGATCGACTTTCTGATCGATAGCCCCTCCTCCAGGTCTGCCTCATTGGCCATGAACAGCAGCCTCTTCCCTGATTCGTCCACGCCCACAAAGTCTCTCTGCTCAGCTGGGAGAAAAGACACAATATTTATGATAAATAACAGAAACCCAAAGGGTTACCGAGAATCACATATCATCATATTCTATCTCATCTCATCAAGCATGTTACCTGTCTTTTTCTTGCCCTTTTGGCCAGGGACTGTCTCTGTGAATTCATGGGCCTTGCTCATCAGCATGGCCAGTGTTGCATTGTGGGCTCTGAACAGATCAACCACCTCGTGAAGCGCTGCGTCCGTTATCAGGTCACAACTCACCACCAGGATGTCCGTCTGAGGAGGAGAGGAGAGTGAAAGGTTACTAGAGAAGTTTTTGTCACCCAAACCAGCCTAACCAACTCATTTACTAAAGCAAAAGCAGAACTTCCGCAAGAACTACTTGAGTAAGTAAAGTTAGTAAACAGGAAAACAAAACAAATATAGTTTGAAACTGACTTAATTTATGTTATGCTTGTAACATCTGAGATTGCTGGGCTGCTGACAGGCAGAATGCATGTTGGCTGTTCATGAATATAGGAGCCTAACTCTTCTGAGTCCAACTTTAGCAGTGCTTGCTTAGCATTGCTCAACACACGCGCACACATGCACACGCACAGGCACACGGGTAAGGTCTGTGTTTAGTTGACCTAAACCTTGCGGCTGGTAGCGTATAAATCCTCTTTCGTTTCACTATTGTTTCTGTCTGAGAGTGTGTCCTGTCTCCCCACTGCTGCTTCCATGTCTGCTGCCTCCCACCGCCAACCCTCCAGGCACCCAACCTCCCTTCAGTGTCCAGCCCCAACCTCTCACCCTCTAACTGTCCTGTGGATACATAAACAAGTCGAGTCGAAGAATAGAAGAGGAAGTGGGTAGCACAGTAGAGGAGAAGGAAAGGAGCAGGGCCGAAGAGTCAGTACAGTACAGGCTGTACAGTCCCACGGCACACAATAAGTAGGCAAGATAATCAAGCACTTGGAAATATCCAAATATATGTGTATCCAGATATGTTTCCATACATGTATGTATCCAGGTCTGGTTATGGTACCATAAATAGCCTGGTAGAAATGGCCACTATATCACAGAAACAGCCTCCTATCTTGACAGACAGACACAGACACTTTCCCTGAGTGACACAAAAAAACTAATAATTAATCACTCATCTGAGAATTATGTCCCAAACTAGAAAAAATGCTTTCTTCTTTTACAACCTTTCAGGCACGCAGAGGCTATTTTCATCATCTTAAACTGCTCAGTATCCCAACTATGCAACAATGTGTAAACTACAGTGGGTTTAGGCCATGAGAATACCGCTAATGAATTCCACTGAGATATCACTTACACCACCACCAGAAATAGACAGACTAAAACATACCGTCATGTTAACTAGCCTCCATCGATGGGTTAAGTGTCTGCGTGTTCATGTGTGTGTGCGTGTGACACATGCACACATGCGTCTGTGTGTGTGTGTGTGTGGTATCCATCTGGCTGTCTAATGACGTGGGCTGTCAGCGTACAGGCTAATCCCACCATTAGCACCAGCAGCCTCAATGACAGAGACAACCTTCCCCTGTCTGAGAAGAAGAGGAGGGAGGGAAGGAGAGTCAACAGTTGCCAAATAGGGAGGAAGAGAGAAGAAAGGAGGGAGTGAATGGATGGATGAGAAATGCGTCAGGAAAGACTCAACTACGTTCGTCAGAAAAGAAGAAAGGGGTGGAAAGGAGAAGACTACATGGTGTCACATTGAGAAAAGAAGGGATGGAGGGACGCAGGGTGGGAGGAAGAGAAGGGAGGATGGGAGGCAGTGCAACAGTCAACTTCTGCCTGCTGGGGCGGGGGTAGTTTCTGATGACGTTGTTAATGACGTTTCTTTTTGCGAGAGCAGTAACTCAGATGACATGAAGACATAAAAGTCTCTCGATCGAGTAGAAGAAAAATGTCTCTCCATTCAGTTTGTGTCGACACATTCAAAAGGAGCACAAATGCTCTGCATCATAGGTGCCATGAATTATGGTCACTGTAGTTCTAATACAAGCGATTTCTGCACTTGGCAGCATTAAAATCTTGATTGTTTGAAAGCTATATAGGCAGGAATCACCAGCTTCATGCATTAGAAACTGAAATTAATCCAAAACAAATATTTACTTCTGTTAAGAGTCACACTGAAATAGCATTTTGAGAGGATCTTGCTTCTGTAATTTGACCTCGTAATTTCCAGTTGAAACTGGGTGTTAAGACGTGACATAATGCGGAGAGGGATCATTCAAAACTGTAAACCAATGATATATCCGTTAGGGAGAGAAAAGCAGTTTTATTTGATGAGAGGGGCGAAGGGGCAGGATCTCAAAATGAGAAAATTAGCTAATTTCCCAGGGTGAGCTGCCCAAATATAACAACAACATTGTATGGGAAACATGGGAGGATGAACCAGTCCTGTCACTCCTGGCCATTGAAAGTATATCATTCTTTCAATATGTATGAAAAAATAAAGTGCATGATATTTCAGAAAGCATAGATATAACCCAACTAGGCTTTAGATGATAGGCAACAGGGCTTAGCTAGCCAAAACGATGTGATTATGATGAGCTTGGTACAGCTGCCGAGTTGTACTAAGCAGCAGACTGTTAGTTCAATGTTCAATGCTTTCCAGGAGTTATTTTGTGATGAAGTGCTGTAATTTACTTATTTGGTGTACCTGCTTTCTCTCAACCTGCCTCGTCTACTTCTACTTCAGTTAGTGATTTCCTGCATTTCTCCGAATGACTTTAGACAACTCCAAGAAAACTGGTGTGAACTTGTTGCTTTCAATCAAAAGGTGGGCGTATGGACATATAAATATAGCTAGCAAGCTTAATACTTTGTAAATATTGGGGCATGTCTATGATCGCAGCCACCCCTTATTCAAAACACATGGCGCTGCATTGTATTATGGTCTATTGAGGTAGGTTGGTGGACAAATTGGTTGTTGATTGTTGATTGATTGCTGAACAATCAGTAAAAATGCCCTTGCTCTGTGATTCTGACACCAAGACCTGAAAACCTCAATTATCAAACTCCATTGCAGCTGAACTGGAAATATCTCAATGTCACATCATGTTGGTCTGTTATCCACAGGAATATACCAAACAACAAAATGGGCCCAGAAATGTAAGGTGCATCGCCAACAGCTGTTTTATAACAGTGTTAAAGTGTTTTTGGGTCAACTTTTCCATTCATTTTCCTTTAGGTGTTTTAGACAGCTTCCTAAACAAGGTATATGTGCTGTTCAGAGTTTCTAGATAATCTTTTATTTTATTTTCATTTACAATGAAAAAGTTCTAAGCATTCTACCACAGCAGCACATTATTTTCATATTTTGATGCGCTGAAAATGGAATTCTACAATTCTACTATAGTCCAATTGATATCTTTAATGATCAGCACTGAGGTTGGTGGCTGCGGATGGGGGTGGAGGTGTGTGTGTGTGTGTGTGTGGGGAGTGGGGGTTGTCTCTGGGATCAAGAGGTGAGTAGTTGACCCAGAGGTAACTCCCAGCATAACCTGGTCTGGAGCCGGCGACAGGAAGCTGCCACAGCAAAGCTGGAGGTGTCTGCAGGAGATCAACTGACACTGAGACTCCTCAGACCTTTTAAACTCTCCGGTTCTTGCTCCCTCCGTCACACACACACACACACACACACACAAGCAAGCTCGCACACACACTGAGCAATAGGGCACATAATCAGCACATATACTTACACATGCACATGCACATGCACGCACAGACAAATACCCGCGCACAGGCAAACACATTTGCCTGCAGAATCCCACACACAAGCGCACACTCAGGCGACAGCAGAGTGAAGTCAGCTGGAGAGACGGAGACACTTTGGCCTTTCAACAGCCATGATCTCTGCCGGACAGGTCAGGACCACACACAGACACGCACGCACGCGCAAGCACACACACGCAAGCACACACACACACACACACGTGTGCACGCTCCATTGGCAGCTGACACCAATCTGAAACTACTGCTTTACATTTTTACATGAAGGGAAAATACATGCAACAGGCTACAGCAATGGTTTTCAAACTTTTAGGCAGAATGCAACTTTGCCTGTTATTATTTAGACTACTACTGACCAACTTATGTTCCAGCAACTTGGGAAGGCAATGGCAGTATTAATGGTGTAGCTGTTGTATCTAGATCAATGTTTCCTGTTCTTTTTGCTGATGATACCAACTTAATTGTGCCCCATAAAAACTTGCCATCACTTATACATGAAGCAAACAGTGGAAACAATTTTTTTTTTAAATAAACTATTAAAATTAAAAACTTCATCAGAGCGATTTTAATTTATTTGCCATTTCATGCATCTGCTCATTTTTCTAGTTTTCCACTATTGTGTGTTGTGTTGTGATTTAGATAAACACTCTACAGTGAATAGTAGCAAAGAGAGGGATAGTGTGTATGTGGTGGGGCATGGGGTCAAGCCCTCACATGAAGACTCAGTTTAATCTCTCATTCCCTCTTCAGCTTTTATACTATTGCTTACAAGCTGACTAACTTCAGGATCAGGACCTCTGAAGCATGTGTACTTCTTTTAGACTGCATACACTCATATTCTGCCAGGTGATTAAGCCTAAATGATAATAAAAATGTCAAAGAGGCTTCAGCCATTCAAAGCAAAACGTGCATGTTAAGTACTCCTTTCACTCTTTAGGCTTATTGTAAAATACCTAAATAATAATCAGAGATATCCGTCCGTTTTTGTGTAACTCAACCGTTTTGTGAGTGAACAAAACAAAATATGCTGTTGGTAATCCTTCTTTTCAATAAGAGAGTGGAATGACCTACTCTGCTCACCCCGAATGTACACCAATTCCTGTAAGTATTTTGTTTGATAGGCTACACCAAATCCCCTCTTGGGAGGGTGTTTGTGTAAAGAGATGAGTGAGTGTGGGTGTCTATACTGTACTCATGCATCAGTATGACAGTTTGAGTGATTTCTATGCAGGGATTTGGCAGACCATGGTTACGGTTCTTCACTCATCACCCTACAGTGTGTGTGTGTGTGTGTGTAACTCAATGCCTCTAATCTAGCTGCCTGCTCACATGATTAGGAAATCGACTATTCTCAATGGGAGCAAGCTGGAGCTGGTCCTGTGTGTGTGTGATTATAGTATAAAAGAACTTGTGAGCAAACAGAATAATATGGGTCTGTACAGAGCTCCATTTAAGTGCCAGAAAAACATGAAACTCACTTGTCACAACAAATGTGGCATCTCAAGTCTTTAAAGCACTTATTTTCAAAAAGCAGGATGATTTTGATGCACCGAATTCAACATCTTACAGTGGCAGTGCACTCATATCTTCTTACAGTATGCCCATGTTTCTCCTATACCTTCTCCTAACCTTGGGTTGAGACGCAGACTCAAACTGTCGGGGTTTGGGGGCATCAGCATTGTTTTCATTTAAATGTTAAATAATCCATTTTGTGACTTTTGAAAATGGATTTCACTTCAAAAGCAATGTTAAATCAAATCAGAAATAACAGCAAAGTAACAAAGCACTAGATTTGTGAGGGCAGAGAAATAACAGTTTCTTATAGGAATCATGTCAAATACACCAACAATCTTTACCCTACCTACCATGACATATACCCTATAACATAAACCCTCACATACCCAAACACAAATGTTGTACAGATGTGCTCCACTACAGGATGAGTGGAGATGATGCACTGGGCAAACTGGCAGCCCAGTGACTATAGCCTTTCACCATGACCTCATGTGTTTAGAGAGTTAGGGATGGAAGGATCAGCAGACAGGATACAGTGGGCATGGGGACTCTGGGATACCATGTGCACACGTAAATGTGAGTGTCTATGCATGTTTGTGTGTATTTTAAACACATGAAATGAGGCACTTCGGCTGCCTTGGCCGTCCGGGAAGGGAAAGGCATGGATCAGTGGTCACCCAGAAGTACACAGAACCCCCAACCCCCCCCCCCATGACAATCTCTGCCATTTTTGCACTCTACCTCCATCTGCCTCTAACATTTCTTTCTAGGGGTGGAACAGTAAACACAAGAAACCCGTTCCATTTGTTACAAAACCCTTGGTTTGGGCCACACATGTGAATGTCTGACACTTTTTTTCTGTTTTGCTCTTAAAATGTACTGACCTCAAAACTGAAGTAATTCCACACTGTGGATTTTGTGAATCGTTCCACTAGTTTCGTCACTTTCTTTTCCCTCTTTTCCTCAAAATGTGTCTTTCTCTTCCCAAGTCATTTTGCTACAACCACATACAGATAATACACAATCCAATGCACTCCACACAGATACCAATTGAAATTTTATCTGAAACTAAAACACATCTAAAATTCAACATTTACAATGAAAACTTTGAGTATTTAGGAAGAAACTGAACTAAAAGCAGCAACCATGTTGGTGGGATTTTAGTTTTACTGGCATGGCCTCGACTACACTCCGGATTAACTATCAATCCACCCACGTCAATGTAAGGTAGCACACGCCCTCACCACATCCTACAGAATCTGTCTGAGGACGCCTGCAAATCCCATTCCAGTACACATGCACGCACAAACACATACACACCTTAATCTTCGGCTGGATGTGTCGGAGAGCGTCAGCGGTACCCATGTCTCCGTCTTCCTGGATACACACCACGTCCAGTTTCATCTTCACCTCCAGCTTCATTTTAGGGTCTGTGCTCATCATCTTCTGGACTTCCTTGGTGGTGATCACAATTACCTCTGAAAATACAGTTTGAAGCCAACAAATGTCCGACACCATATTGAATATAGTAATTTAAATGGCAAGAGTGGAAAATGTGATAACTGCAAGCGACTAGTTTCATATGGGATATGTAATAAATATATTTTCTTCTCTAGTTGCTGTGCAGAAACCTTGCCGTACCAATCAAACTGTGTATCAGAGAATATTTGAATTTTACTTAGCAAATCATATTGCATACAAATTCCTAATAGTCATATATATATCTAGAAAAACATAATATGATTTTAATATCATGCAGCCACAACAGATAGCCTCCATGTGCTCTATTTTGCTTTCTAACATGATCTGAAGTTGTCGTGATGGACATGATGGACTTCTATTTTCATGTAAAGTTTTAAAATCATATTTTTGCTTATAGCAATGAGTTATATTACAAAAATAGCTTGGACTTCTTGGCAGCCTAGTTTCACACGGACTAGTTCATGTGTTTTTGTCTATGATGCATCCTGTAATCAAGCAAACATTGCTCAATCTTTTATAATGTTGGCGTTAGAATTACCTCCCAAAATGGCCAGAAGACTTTACGAATCTGAAACATTGCAGAGTCCGTCTAGTTTAATTACCCTTGTCTGCATAAAATGTCTTCTCTCGGGCATTTAGCTCACTATAGCTGTGTCAGCCTAGTAAAACCTAATTGCAGGGCTTTGGCTAGTTGGCTGCACATAGTAAACTGCTGGCCACACAGGATGATAATGTATAGAAAGGTAGCGTTTCTTTAGGCTAGTGAGGAGCTACAGGCTTTTATAATGAACAGCCCTGTTTACTGGCAACAACGAGCATATCACATCAAATCCCTTTACAAGCCCACAGTTTCTGGACCTACTGCATGCTGCCCCACAAGAGGTAAAAAACTGGATTGTAAATCTAGAGATAGGAAGTGCAAACCCAACAATGGTTGATGATGTGCTGACAAGCTAGTGAAACTACTACTGGAAAAAAATAGGACAGTTGTACACTCAATGCTCTCATGTGCTGTGAGTGAAAGGAGCAAAGACGCTATTTAGTATTTAAGTCAGTATTTCTACTTTTACTCATGTTTTGACTGAGATACTTTTAACTTTTATTTAGGATTTTGTTTTCACCAGTGGTTTGACTTCTACTTAAGTAAACATTCAAGTAACAGTACTGTTATGGCTTTCATGATTTTACTATAACTTGGTTTAACTAAATTGACAGTTATAGATCTAGTTTAGTTTTAGTTTTTTTTAGACAGCATCCTTGGAAATACTGAAGGCTTGTGTTGTTGTTATTATTATTATCATCATTATTATGATTGGTATTAGTAGGCTGTCACCTTCAAAGCCCACCCTCTCCAGCAGGTTGAGGGAGTACCATATGAGGGGCTTGTTGCCCACAGGTAGCATTGCTTTGGGGGTGTTGTAGGTCAGATCCGTCATACGAGACCCCCCACCAGCCGCCATCAACACCGCCTGGAGCTCCATAATGTCTGCTGGGGGTTGACAGAGAGAGAGAGAGAGAGAGAGAGAAAGAGAGCGAGAGAGAGAGAGAGAGAGAGAGAAGGAGAGAGAGAGAGTTAACCCTGCCTAGAGTTTCATACAATTTAATAAAATGCATAAACATGGGTAATCGGCTGCAAAGCATTTTCCACATGTGATGTCACCCAATTCATACAGGGAATACAGTCCGGTGCGAGGGCATATGTGCAGGGTGTGCAAATGCAAATGTCCAAATGTCTATCATCAAGTATCCACATTTCAGGCTCACAGATGGGGGTAGCATACTGTATGAACACAATGTGTTCATATACGAAGGAACTTCCTCCATAGTAAGGAGATAACATGAGCAGGTCAGGTGCATAGAATCAGCCCCTTTTTCATCTTATGAGTCTATTATATGTTCCTTCTAAATTATGTGTACATCATAGGTCATCAACAACCACTTAGGCTGAAAACTGCCTAATACACCTCAAGTTAGCTGGCATATGGTCTACGTAAAGTGCTAGCTTCCAAATCGCAGCATACCATTACAAGGCTGTAAAATACTGATGCTGACCTGCTAAATGGTTACACAGCAAGTCTCAACTTACCTGTCAATGTCTCCCCGATCCCTGCTGGTCGCTTGTCACTGGAAATGACAGCGCTGCAAAACGCATGCAGTTGCTGTCACTGTTGTTAGCGCTTGGCTAACGAATAGCACAGTACAGTAAACGATACCGCTGCTTCGGTGTGAGTTTAAAAACAGCGGGCGACTTACTATGGAAAGCGACTACCTACTGAGATAGATAGCAGTGGCAGAACTTAAATTACTTGCTAAGTAGTTTTACTCAACCTTCGTAGAAGAAGCTAACAGTTAGCTTCGTATGATGACACTTGAGTGCTTTCCGTGAAATACGTCCGTGTCGGAAACTGCTTCTTCTGTACTATGGTTCCTACCGTTATGAAGGAAAGGAGAGGAGAGGAGAGGAGAGGAGAGGTTAGTTTTTATTAATACAAAAATGTTTTTTTACTTAATCAACACTAATAAACTGTAAACTGTACTGTAAATGGTGATTTTGACTTCATATGAATTTTGACACTTTTTTGTCAGTCGCTCCCTCTGACTGAATGAATTCTATGAATATTATGAATGAATAAAGTGCTTTGAAGATATTAACATAAATGTACATAGATGTTTTTGTTTTTCACAGGAGTAGAAATTATATTCTTGAGGTTCACACACACACACACACACACACACACACACACACACACACACACACACACACACACACACACACACACACACACACACACACACACACACACACACACACACACACTGGTGCAAGGAGATTAGCAGCCAGAAGCCACCCAGCTTCTCCTCCAGACTTTAAGCTTGAAAACTCCCAATTCACAGAGCTGAGACGTAACAGCAAATTGAACTCGGGGAATGTGGCTTTGGTTTTGTTTGCTCTGGCCAGGAGATGAGCTTGACTGGTTGTTGCTGCTCGCTGGAACCCTGCAATAACAGAACAGGGAGAGGAGGGAGAGAGTATGAAGGAGGGAGTGAAGGAAAGAGAGAGGAGGGAAGACAGAGGGAGAGAAAGAGAGGGAAAGACAAATGAGCTTGACTGTCCGTTGTTGCCTGACTGCCAGAATATTGAAATAAAATAACACAGGGAGAAGGAGGAAGAATGAGGGAATGAGATGTTGGGAGAGAAAGAGAGAGGGAGGAAAAAGAGGGTGAGGGAGACAAATTTCAGCAGAAGTGATGCTGGAATAATGGGGAGAGAAGAAGAGAGGTGTGAAAGAAGAAGTGGAAGGTAGGGAAAGGGGTGGTGAATGTTTGAAGATAAATCCACCTACAGGTACATAAATACATACAGGGATACAGCGCCTCATCCACTGTTTTCTACTCTGAGATTATAACCTGGCTATTTTGAATTGCATTCATACCAACATACATAAACATATACTTTTAGATATAGCAAATCTACTACAATGTGACATTGCGACACATGTTAATGTAAGAAAAAGAAAATATTAGAACAAGTGAAAAGTAGTTTAGCTGTAGTTACAAGCAAATCACCGACCAGTTGATGGAAAACGACAACAAGGGAACTTGGAATGAATCTTCGACTAGCTATAGAAAAACGAATCAACAAATGTGGAATGGAAAAATCAATCTTCCAATGCAACTGCAATGAAAAATAGCCGCCGCAGGAGCAGCAACTTTAATCAGCTGGCCTATACAGGTTACTATTTACAAATCCTAAAGTTTGACATCAATACATGTTAATTTAATGCTGCAAACACAGAGCAGAGGTCAGAAGAAATCATTTAAGTACCAAATATGTACGTCTGGGTTTTTTGTCTCTCTTTAATGGTTCTACCCAGAGTTCTGGATTATACAAATATGATTTGAATGCATCAAGTCTAATCAAATTTATTACTCTGGCTTTACCACTCACAGGACAGTATATTACCTTTAATATAACTGGATATACATGGACTTTCATTGTCCATAGAATATGCTCAAGCTATAAAAGCTCCTTCATGTTTTTCTGTTTCTCCTCTCCACCCGCCAAGTTTACAAGGTGTTGTCAGTGTGCAGGTGGCATCCCTCTCTCTTCATAAAAAAGGGGATCTGGCAGAAAGGCGAGACTACAATAAAAGTCAGCCCGAACCACTGACACTCACAGAGATTACTGCTTGGCTTTACTACGGAGAGCTGATATGAGACATTCCACATAACTTAACTGGAGGACCAGGCTCCAGTTGACGGGTGTCACTGATGACTCAAATGTTGGGTCTGGCAGGATGAAAATGTGTCTGTGAGTTGGACAAAAGGCTGACTATGGATGATGTTTTTTTCACAAGAGAGAAAAGAGGACCTGTCGGCACATGCACATTTTTCTTGGTATGATAATGTATACATTAATATTGCATGTTTATTAGTTGCTATGGTTTTAAGACCTCATCTTCTTCTCCTCCTCCTACTACGACTACTACTTATGACGCATTCGTTACGTGAGGGAGTGAGTGAAGGAGTGCGTGTGAGAGACAGAGAGAAAATCAACATTGTTATCAACTTTTGCCTTTTCCCTTTCTGTGGGATATTAGTGGAGGAGAAAAAAGAGCTGAGAATGAGGGTGAGAGACTTCACAGCCAATTGAAAATCCACTGATCCCTGGTATTTTGCATATCGTCAAAGCCTGGTCAATTTGTCAAATAAAGACATCCATCTAAGCGAGGGGGTTTGGCGGGGGGGGAGACAGAGGCAGAGTACTGCAGCTAGACAGAAAGACAGAGAGAGAGAGAGAGAGAGAGATGGAAACAGATGGAGATAGGCAGGCGGACAGACGTAGGGACATGGCTGCAGCTCTAGCAGTCATGGAGTGACTTGAAACTGTGCCGTGAGATTTCCTCTGATTTCCTCCTCCCTCCTGGCCCCGTTGCTGTGTCTTGTAAATCATTCTCAATTCGCTGAAACAAGCCAGTTGGATTAGCTTGGTTTAGATCATAAACATTCACAGCCCAGACCACCCAGGGAGAGAGCAGCGCCAAGGCGAGAGACTATGTGCATGTGTGTGAGTGCGAGCGCGAGCGCGTATGCTTCTGTCTGTGTGTATGTGTGTGAGTGTGTGAGTGTGTAAGGCCCGGGCCCAGGACGCCCCGGGGCTTACACTGGAGGCACTGGAGCACACACACACACTCAAATGTGGTCACACACACGCACACGCACACACACACACACACACACACACACACACACACACTCACACTGGTTTGTGTTTGTGCCACTTCCAGGGCCAGTGCACTGCGGGGCTCTCACTGCTGCTGTGGAAACCATCACAGTCCGTTCACCGATGTCAGAGATGAACACACATACACACGTGTCTGCGCGCGCTCACACACACACACACACACACACACATGTGTCTGATAAACACATCTGCTAAGCAGCCTCTTGCTGCTTAACAATATTTGCAAGTATTCTTTTATTGCAAAAGGACTTGTCTCATTCAATCATTCAATCATTCTTTTTTGTTTGTAAATTTGTTCACTGATTGATCAGTTGACTGATTGATCGAACTGATAGTTTGTTTAGTTAGTGTGAATGTACTTTGTGTTTTTGTTTACTGAGATTCACAAATGCACAATATCACTTTTGTGTTCTAGGGTTTTACAAGAAATCGTTGTACGTGTGACTGGAATAAAAGTCGAAAAACAAATAAATTTGTCCACCATTGCTTCTCTAAGCCAGCTGCAAAATGTTAAGTGTCATTGACCCAAACAGAGACATGTTTTCCAGAGACTTTCACAAATGAATGCACTTTTTTTTTCTCCCTAAAGTTTAACAATCTGCGTCACCAGACCTTGAAATTCATTCTTTTTCACTTGAACACAGTTGAAGTAATTCTTTTCTTGTTTCTCTCCGACATGCAGGAGGGATCTGAGAGCCAACCTAGTGTCAGAACCAGGAAATATCTGGGTTGGGTTTAGATGAGCCAGAGTAGGAAAAGCTGGGCAACTCCCTGCCGCAAGGCGCTGGCATGTTTCTCCGTAAGCTGCCTGTCTGTCTCTCTAACTGTATGCCTGTCTGTATTGTCCGTCTGCCCGTCTGCCCGTCTACCTGTTTGCCTACTTTCCCCTCTGTTTACTTGCATTGGTGGCCCGTCTCGTCTGTCTGTCAGCCTCATTACTTAATCTGAGCGACTGTCTTGTCTATG
>JAXDDW010000029.1:3125000-3160000 GCA_034670385.1 Hoplostethus mediterraneus | reverse complement strand
CAAAGACAAGTCACCATGAAATGTTCACTACCGGCGTGCTGGTGGCCACTCAGAACACAACAGTTGGATTTGATTGAACTGCACTGATTTTTCACACAAAATACTGTCCTTGGTGTGGAAAGCATGTTATCTGTGGAAAAGACAGTGTAGATAGGTACTCTTGACTTATTTAATGGCTATTTCTAAACCTGACATTTATTGTTGTCTTTATTAGATAGCCAAGTAGACAGTAGATAATGGGCAGAGAGAGGGGATGAGATAGAGATAACCCAGAAGCAGATGAGACGAGCAGGATTGCGACTGGACGTTTGAGGCTCAAATCCTGGAAAATCTGGTTGCGGAAAGGGAAAGAGAAGCGATCTCTCCTACCTCAAGAACTACTGCCCAGTGTCCTTGAGCAAGGTGCTTAACCCCCCAATGGCTCCAGCAAAACTGCACAGTGGCTAACGGCAGAAAGCGCTCAGTCAACCTCACCTGAATAAATAAAAGTTAGAGAAGTAATTACTGTCAGCCACATGCTCATACATCCCCACACAGGATATTACACTACATTTGACATGACAAAGCCAGGCTAACGATGAACCAGAAAATGTGCCTGTATCCCCATAAAATCACTCACTGTCAGAGGAGCAGCAGTAGGATTTCTCTCTTCATGACATGATCAAAAGAGTCTTGGCACTCTGCTAGCTGTGGGAAATTC
Source organism: Hoplostethus mediterraneus (assembly GCA_034670385.1). Lineage (NCBI taxonomy): Eukaryota > Metazoa > Chordata > Actinopteri > Trachichthyiformes > Trachichthyidae > Hoplostethus > Hoplostethus mediterraneus. The sequence continues at coordinate 3,159,300 of JAXDDW010000029.1, read as the reverse complement.
ATATTCCCATATCTATAGTGAGCTCTCCAACATCATAGACACCACGTAAGGAGAGCTGATATATTACTCCCTCCACAGGATATTACCCTATATCAGACATTGGTTAGCTAGCTTCAGATCTCATTCATGTGCTGGATTCAGAGTCACCATTGTGGTTTCATGAATGACTGTGATTTCCTGGTCTTGACCACTGATATAGTTGTTTCTCCCCTCATCTTGATATGTAGCCTTTTGTGCAGGGGAGGTGTCATCAATCACATCTTGATATGTGGTCACCCACACACACACACACACACACACACGCAACCACACAGACACACACGCACACACACACACACACACACTCAGGCATACACATGCACACACCTCTATGTACACATGCACACGCACACACACACTTCCTATGGGATCTGCTCTGCAAAGACCAGCGTATTTGAAGGGAATACGTCATTGTTTAGATAACTGCAAAAGAAAAAAGGAGAATCCTATAAAATAAAGATTGTGAGTTCTTCACAGAAAGACTAAATAACATATTCAAATATTAATTATTCAGAATTGTGGTTTTACACAATCAATTTTGATGGATCGTATGAACTGACTCATCCACCTAAATGTCATACTTCAGGTGGTCCCTGTATGAAGAAGACTGCACTTTGTCACCAAACCACTCTTCTCTTCCATTCTTTCATATCGCATTATAAATAAAAATGAATTCTTATTCATGGGACATCAAATAAAATGAATAACTGGTAAAGCCTTTGACTTTGTTGTTGAAAAGTGTGGACTGCTGTTGGCCTCCAGACGGTCCTCTTCTGTCAGAGCCAGTGAATGAGCACCATCTGGTGGTTTAGTGGAAGAAATGTCTTTAAATTGGTAAAAAAACGTAATAGTACTGTAATATGTTTTGCAATGGACATGAGTGACTGTGTGACGAAGTAATGCAATCCAGATATCCAAAATGACTTTAGTTGCTGTGACGTCGTAACTAAGATTATATGGCTCTAATATTAATGGTGTAATTATATCTGTCATTAAGGAACCAGCTAACAGCTAGGACACGTACCCTCCTGTGGCCACTGCTGCCCATTCCTTTTCAAATGCTGTAATGTAGAAGTGAATAGGCAAAAAAACCTCAAAACCTTTTTCCCAGACCACCCCTTGCACCTCGAACCTCGAACAAAGTGAGAATCTTCCACGCACTTCATCTCCTGTCGCAACACTTGCAGAAGACTTTGGACTTGATCATGAGGATGCAAACATGAAGGATGACCTACCCACTTCTCCTTCAGAACATAAAACATGTTTTGATTGTTCTTGTCCACCAGACTATGAGATTTTAGCCCCCATTTGGTCTGCACACAAACACAACCTTGTATCAGAGTTATATTTACAAGATCTTCTAGAATGGTTCATTTACTTTTAGCATGAAAATTGGAGTTACAGCAGATGGAAATGTTTCCCTTTAATTAGTAAGTGTGGGCCGTCTGCTCCAAGGGGGATATTCTATGGACATGATGTGACTGACCTCCCTGCTTTCAGGCCATTCACACTGCTGCCTCACTTTACTGGTGGATGTCACAGTGTCACACACAGGGACAGAGAGGGAGAGAGAGAGAGAGGAGAGAGAGGAGAGAGAGAGAGAGAGAGAGAGAGAGAGGGAGGTGTGGGGGTGGCTACAGGTAAAAGGCGACAGAGACAGAGAGAGATGATTAGAAGGCCCTGACCTTCCTACACAGTGACAAGCTCTGCGTAAAGCACACACACACACACACACACACACACACACACACACACACACACACACACAGACACAGATAAACAGACACAAACACACACACACACACACGTACAAGACAAGTAAAAATAGATAGATCCCCAGCAAAGCCAAAGCGATGCAACTGCTGCCCCCCCCCCCCCGCCACTCCCTCATGTTGCTGTTGGGGACTATTGTCCAGCCCTCACCTCCATCCCTCCTCCCCCCCCCCAGGCCCTTCCTCCTCCTTCCCTCTCTCCCTCTAACCCACCCCAGTCCCTGCTAGCTGGCCCCGCTCTATTCTCCTGGTTGTCGTGGAGACGGCTAACAAAGCCATCACTTTTACCAATTTCCTCAGAGACAGGTGCTGGCACAATGGCCGCTTCCTCGCCGGCTGAAAGGGGAAGGGGCAAGAGGGGTCCATGGGAACTCCAGGCGGACACTCTGAGGGCTGTCCAAGTGTCCTCCTCCACAGGCCCCGCCGAGAAAAGAAGGCTAATTTGTTGTCCCTGTTTTCCCAGGGAGGGGGGATGCGGGAGGAGGGAGGGGGGGGGGGGGAAGAGGGCGGGGACGTGGGTGAGTGAGTGAGTAAGAGAGAATGAGGGAAAGAGAGAGAGAGAGAGAGAGAGAGAGGGGAGTGTGTGTGCGTGTGTGTGTGTGTGTGTGTGTATGTAAAGGGGTGTCCACCAGTTTTCAAAACAGACCGCCTAATATCAGTCTCCTCTCTGTCTTATAGGTCGCTTTCTCCTGCCAATGGGTGGCGAGGTCCTCCTTTCTCCCCCCTCTCGCTTTTCTTTTTCTCCTGCTACAACTCTTTGGGCCGGGAGACAATGGCAACTCATGGCATCATGACTGCAAGATGTTTCAATTTAGCTTTCAGCAAGTGTTCACTTCCCTCTTTGTGTGGCTTTGCGTGTGTGTGTGTGTGTGTGTGTGTGTGTGTGTGTGTGTGTGTGTGTGTGCGCGAAGATAAAGTGTGTGTGTGTTTGTGTATGTGTATATGCACGTTAATGTTTAATGACAAATAAGCGAAGCAAATGAAATAGAAGAAAGTGAGACGATGTGTTTTTTTTATTAAGGGTGAATTAACTTTGCTGTTATAAATAAAGGTAAAAAAGGATAAATAATGAATCACATATACTTTGTAGCCATGCCTGAATTTCATGCTGACAATTTTTCATTCATACAATTAGGCTTCTATCACATATCAGGTGTTAAATATACAGTATGTACAACATTTTAAGTCAATTAAAAAAAATGATTCATTTAGTGTAGGCTTATATTTGCTTCTTAATGGCCACAATTTTTCTACATTATACCCAGTTCACCCCCCTGCTGAAGGTAATATATCACACATCGACTATTTATATATGAAATATGTATCAGGGAACAAGCAACCTAATATAGAATTCACATATGTTGTTGTTGTTGTTGTTGTTTTACTACATTGGACATCATGAAGTCAGCCTGACAAAGTGGAGCTGCTCCATTGAGAGTGAAGTGTGTGGAATTTACTGGAGCGGCAGGTATAGGGGGAGGTTTGGGGGGAGACAGGGGGATATGTCCCCTTCAGTGTTAGGAGATTGATGAATTGCCCCACCAATTATTTCTGCTTCAAACACATATACTGTAAACCCACTCGCATTTTTAGACACACAGTTGAGTTTTTTTGGCTTTGATCACAAGCACCAACACGCCTTCCACCTTCTCCACCTTCTCCACCTTCTCCACCTTCTCCACCTTCTCCACCTTCTCCGCCTCCATTAGACTGCCATGTTTCATGTTTTGCTTATCTTTGCCCTTGTGACCAGGGGTTCAGTTTAGCAACATCTTACTGTATTTCACATTGACCAATAATTCTGCTCGCTCTCTCATACCTGCAGACTTTCCTCATGAGGGAACAGACAGAGTTGTATTGAGCCTACTACTATCCCATAGTATGTCAGTGTGATTTGCTGACTTTGATCCAGAGTACCCCCCCACCTCAAAAAAACCCCAACTGAAATCTATATAGGCACAGTTTCTGGTTCAGAAATATAAGCACTGAAATGAAATCCACAGAATCTTCAGGTTTTGCCTCTTGATGCCATATTGATTCAATGTTTAAGGTCATAAAAATAAAATATTAGATAAATATCGATTCTGTTCTTTGGGGGGATTTTTATGTTAAAACTCTGACATGTACTTGATGAGCTGATGTTTTCTTTAAGCCATTGTTTACTGGTCTCTTTCAGACCCGGGCTGACACTCTGAAAGAGGGGCTGTCTGTTGGCACAGCTACAAAGTATTTACTGCCCCACGAAGAGAAGGCATGGGCTTTCAGTGGGAGGGAGGTTTTTGTGCGTGTGTGTGCATGTGTGTGTGTGTGTGTGTGTGTGTGTGTGTGGCAGCTTATTGGAATGGACCATTCAGGCTGTTTTGTTGGCGGGGCAAAACTGTTTGAGGGAGCATGTAAAGCACTTACCTCCTGTAAGAGACGTGCCATTCAGCTGCAAAGGACCCCAACTGCACCCACAGTGGTTAAGTGTGTGCGTGTGTGTGTGTGTGTGTGTGTGTGTGTGTGTGTGTGTATGTGAGGGTGTGTAAGTGTGTGCGCGCAGATTTGGATGAGTTTCAAAGCCTAAGCTAAACCATTGCCTGGTGTTATTGACACAAAAACAATTTGAAAGTTAATTCTGTGGTGCATCAATGTGTCGAACTGAAGTTGCTGAGTGGGTAACAGTTATGGTTTAACTCAATCTACAAAAGATTACTGGGATTATTATTATTACTGTGAAATTATTTTCTGATGAGTTAACTAGAATAAGAATACTACACTTGTTTAGGTTATGTATTGAAGGATGGTTTCCCTTTCAATTGAAGTTATTGATAAAATAACAGAGTGAATCTGCTACGACTGTAATGAAATTAAATTTAAATTTGTCAGTTGAACTTTTAATTAACTGAATTTCAGGTGGCCTTGGCAAACATAACTCTGCATTTTCTGATTATCCTCCTATAAAAACTCTATTGATAGTATTGATTGATTGATTGAGTGTCATAGATTAGTCCACATAGATAGAGTAATCTGATTTCTAACCCTTTAAACCAGATTTTCTTAGGGAGTGAGTAGGGAGGAGTCTTCAACAAGAGGACCTTGGTTTGAGTCCCTGTGTCAGCAAGCATCTGCTGAAGTGTCCTTCAGCAAGACACTGACTCCGTCTCAAGGATGCTGTTGTGCTGCTGCCTGTGAAGGGGGGCAAGCGAAAGGAGCGTGTCCCTATGACTTGACATTATTACCATTATTATTAAATGAAGCCATATGTTCAAACCTCTGTCTTCCATAACCAACCAGTCTTTATGGCTTGTATTTGAGGAAGAGAGCTGGGAATGATGTGTACCATGAAATTAGACTCTCAAGAAAACTCAATGCAACTCATCTTATTTAGTTAAATCAGTTTATTTAGCTTTTGTTAAACTTAAAATTGTTATTTTTTAAAATAATAACATTAGTTAAGGTAACAAAATGTAAGATGAATTATGAGTCATGACTTAAAAATAAATCAAGTCTTCAATAAATGACACTGGTCAAATTTTATGCATTGCTTTAATGTATTGCATTTATATGATATTCAAAATGATTTTTCAGAGAGGATTTCACCACTACCCGAGGACAACTAAGAAATAACTTGACTTCACTAATTGCCAATCCGCTTTTAAAGCAATCAATTTTTAAGACCGCCTATAAATTAAATCTTTATATTTAAGTGCATTGTTATCGAATAGTGCAGCATGTGGGCTGCTTGAAATCTATATTGAAGACAATATATCAGTTCAGGCTGGTTTGGGCTCCCTGAACACTAATAAAACACCACTATTCTGCACTTTAACTTCATTTAATAGCTGCAATCTGTTATCGTTTGTACTCCTCTAACTAACCATTCGCTTTATTTCATCTATGGATGCTAAAAGGGTTCCAGTGAAAGCAACCCTTTACCAAGGTTTGAAAGTGTTCAGGTCATATTGCTATTAGTCCTATTAGCAGTTTCTTATGTACAACTGAACAGCAGATGGCAATGTGGTGAAGCATTGACCTAGCTCCTCCTGATGACATTTTGTTTTTGTAGTGTTCTTTGGCGTGCTGTTCCCCTTCACCTCAGCAATAAACACTTTACTAGCAACCACTACTTCGCCATTGACAGAGTTGTCAAGATTTTGAAAGTTTACATCTTTTTACTCTCCTCAACCCTGGTGCTGCTGTTGGTGAGGTTAAAACCCAAAAAACAAATTGCTTTCCAAACAAGTAGTTGACACCTCTGACACCTCGGGTGGCCCTCCAGCCACAAGAACCTACAGCAACCTTTGCTGCTCGCTCTGTTTCCGATTGTACCTCTCCGTCTCCTTGGGTTGTTGGAAATGTGGGGGACCAGTCTCACATATTGGCTGATCACAGGGACATAAGCGTGGTAGATGCCGCTTCCTCTTCCAGAAATATACCCAGAACAGGTCTTGACTTTGGGACCCACTCCACCATGGGTGACTTTTCCTTCCTTACTAAAGATTTACTTCAGGCCTTGGTTGAAGGCCTTCCCTTGGCCTTTAAAACCCTTTAGAGTTGACAGTCATCAGAGATGCTTGGTGAACAGGTGAGCCTTTGGATAATGCATGTGTTGAAGAGCCACTTCAGTAGGTGATTTTGGTGAAAGAAAATAATGTTGGGTTAGGAATTTCTTTTTAAGAAAAACAAATTCAGGTGTCACTCTTGATACACAACATGAAGATGTGATCCTAACTAACAGGATTTTTACTTGTTTTGGCAGCGAACAGACTGGAAACACTTTGACAGGTTAATATATAGCCAGGTCATCCTGTAAGTGCAGCTGGTAGTATTGACATAAGGGAATATTCATTGATTACAGGAAAGGCTTCCTAAGTTATTCTGTTCACCACTTTGAACTATTGGGTGGTATAAAATAAACAAATATCGACCATAAAAGGAAAAAGCTGTCAATATTCTGAGCCATTTTAAATGCACCGAAGATCCCGTTCATAAATTGACAAAATCTAAAATAAACTTTACCATTACATTGTTATTATTATTCAGAACTGAACCAAACCCCAAAATTAAACTAGAGCGATTACTCATCCACTGAATCTGAAAATGTAGCTGTATGCAAAATCTGGTTAATAGCATTTATGTTGACATGAAAGCTAAATCCATAAAGTCATGGACCGTGACATTTAAAACACACAAAGATAAATTAGTGCTGTTTGCTTTTCAGTAGCAGTGCAGTGCACGTTTTACTCGCATTCAAACTGAAAAATTAATGTGTACGAATGAGAAAAATCAAATACAAGCACTTGTGTAAATAAGGAATTTAAACAATATACGATCCACTAAGTTTTCTCAGTTTCAAATTCATCCATTTACTACACTTTGGCCTTGTATGGCAGGACGGCATACAACAAGCTAATTTCACCTTCAACAAAATATATAGTGGCATTAGAAAGCTAATGTAGTGTTGACATTGAGTAGTCTCCTGCACAGTTGATATAGTTTTATTATTTTACATTCTTTGGGTTGTTTGTTTTTTTAAATTTGATTTCCCTTTCGACTCAGTTCCAGTTTTTAGTCTTAGTTTAGCTTCCATTTTTGAAAAATGTTTGGTTAGTCAAATACATTGTAAGAAGGCAGAATTTTCCGATGCAACGTTTCTGCAGGGTGCCAGTAATAGGCATCTCATCTCGGTTGACATAACACACATCAGCTGACAAGCAGGAAGTTTCTCAGCTGTCAGGAAATTCTCGTGTGTCATGCTCAGATCCCTCGTCTATGTTTAGCTGCCTCTTACTACCTTCACATCTGTCATATGAGGAGTGAAATACCAGCCTCTTTACAACTGCAGGGTTGTTACGCATGATGAGGAGTGAAACACAAGCCTAGTTTCCACTACAGGACTAACCAGGACCTTTAACATTATTCATTTCTATGATTCCTGTCATTCATTTTGCAGCCTGTTGACAGGAGAGATCATTTATAGGCAGGGTAGTTGTAACCAATCATGTCTCATAAACCCGTTGAGTTATCCCTTCCCTTGACAAGCTCCTCTTGGCTCTGCTCTGGGAAAGTTGTCATTGATACCAGCACGACACATGCCTTACTTAGACATAACATGCTTCATCCTCTCTGCAGGTCATGGTTACTGTTGCTATGAAATCACCAAACACTGATGACAGAACTCAAATCAACTCAACTCAACTCAGTGATCAGTTGTCTGTTGTCTGTACATGAACACATACTTGGGCTTCAGATGAGAATGTTGACTGTAAACAGAAATGGAAAACACAACGGAAAAATACCCTACTGCTACTACTACATAATAGAATACATAAATACATAAAATAATAAAAACTGCCAAAATTAGTAGGACTTCATGGTAGTTCCAAAATTTTAATATGTCTCACAATTTTGAAATGTTTTGATTTGATTGCATACATGTTACACAATGAATTTGCTGGTATGAGGTATGAGTTGTTTTATCGTCACCTAATGATAAAGCTGGATGTGATCCCCAAGCAAGCGGCTATAATTTGTCATTCTGATCTAGGGTGGACTCAGCTAAAATGGGCCATCATGTAAAAGTTTACAGCCAATCACAATAACTGATCTTGCATTGTTGCTGCAACACTAGTTGACATGTAACAATAGTTTTGATTAGTCTGAGGTTGTTAAGGTGGACGGGGCAGAGTGTTACATTAAGTGCATCAGAGAAATTGTATGGTAAGTGAGCATGACATAGCAAATTTCACTCATCAGGGTGATAAAGCATTTATAAGTAAGCTTACCAACAAAGCAAAATGTTTATGAACAATGTTTTGACAGGCTCTTTCAAATAAAAAAGTTGAAATTTAAAAAGAAACTTTGATTTTTGTGAAAAAAGTAATTTTAGGTATTGGCCCATTTAGCTTAACCAGCTAGCTAAAATGGGCCACGATTTTCAGCTAAAACGGGCCACATACACACACACTCGTACACAGAAGTTACACAGAAATTGAGGGCGCAAAACAGGTTCATTGGTAAAAAAGTAATTTTAGGTATTGGCCCATTTTAGCTTAACCAGCTAGCTAAAATGTGCCATGATTTTCAGCTAAAACGGGCCACATACACACACACTCTTACACAGAAGTTACACAGAAATTGAGGGCGCAAAACAGGTTCATTGGTAAAAAAGTAATTTTAGGTATTGGCCCATTTTAGCTTAACCAGCTAGCTAAAATGTGCCATGATTTTCAGCTAAAACGGGCCACATACACACACACTCTTACACAGAAGTTACACAGAAATTGAGGGCGCAAAACAGGTTCATTGGTTCATGTATCCAAGCGAAATCTTAACAATCTTAACAAAAAACAACCAAAGGGAAAAAAGCAAAAAGAGAAAATAGCACAAAGCAAGAGTGGCAAACCCCCCTGCACGGCCTGCCAGAGAGTGTATGGTGACGTGAATGACCCAAAGACTGGGTGTGCTCTTGTCAGTGCAACTCATGGTACCACGAGAGCTGTGGAGAGGATAATGGCATCTATGATGATGATGGTTACATCTGCAAAGACTGTGTTTGAAGATTTACTTTTTAACATAATGTTTGACAAATGTTGACACAAGCATGCACCTACACACACACACAGCTACACACAGTCCCAGAAAGACGCACACACACACACACACACACACACACACAAAACAGACACAAAGACACTAATGTGCAGAAACACAGACCCATACAACATGATCAGTTAATTTTTAAATGCATTTTTCAATTAAATATTTGTTCAACTTTTTATTGCATGAAATGTATTTACAGTGTTGTTACTATATGGTACACCAAAGACAATAGTTAGTGTCAATTTACTGTTCAAATTTAAATGATTTCAGCTGAAATTACAGTGTTGTTCTCTCTTTATATTGGCCCATTTTACCTGAACATTGTGTTGTAGCTCAAGAGGGAACCTGCTGATAACTCTCATAAATCCCAAAAGAATTATACTTTTTCACATTTTTTTAACAAATAAATATTTTAGAGACCTATGCCAATTCATAAAAATAGCATTAGATCTCCTGCATAGCTTATTTGATGGTCTTATAAATCATTTACCAAAAAGTGGCCCATTTTAGCTGACTCCACTCTACTAGATTGTTTTGTGCAGATATTGTCAAAGACATGAGATTTTAATCATATCCAGTAGATGCCAGCATAATACCAAAAGACCGCTGGAAACTCCTATTACCACCTATTACCTACCCTATAGACAGTAGCCATTAGACATAGTTGATAGATTGCATTAGGTAATGGTAACTAAAAGAAAGAGTCTTATTCTAGTTAACGTATAACTAGTATTTCAAATATAATTTATGTTTAAAATCATTAAAAACCTTTATATTACGCCTTCATTCATCATTACCTTCATTCCTGATGTAGAATGATTCTCTGTTGGAAGATCTAACCTAAATTTTAGTAAAATAATCGACAATAAAACACAAATATTCCAAATGTACAAAATATACAGTATTTGCAGTAGAGTGCTACACTTCTCCAACCAGCTGGGATGCTGCTAATCTGCTGTTTGAATAAAAAATATATTCCATTGTCTTTAAAAAAGAGAGAATACAAGATAGGCACTCAAAAACAAGTGTTGTATGAATCCATTGTTTTCCTCATCACATATTGCTTGTCATTGATGGAAACTTCACTGGACCTAATCACAGTAAGAACGTATGTAGTGTGTCTCCTCAGATCAAGTTATTATTTCATACTGAGCATTCATTTGATTATAGCTGATGGCTTCAAAAACATTTGAGAGCAACATCGTATGAACAAATCATACCTGAGCAATCCATGATCACAGGAATTACATTTTATTGTTATCCACCAGGGGGCGGCAACGCACAAGGCATTTGCCTGTCTTTCTAAGTATCCTTTGTGAGTGCAGCTGTGCTGTGAGACCACCATCTATCTCCTTTCTCTACCACTCTTCCTTCTATTGAATTGGAAATACATTTATTGAATAGCTTTCCAAATGAAGACAGCGAGCGGACTGAAGACAGGGGAGGTGGCCTGTTTTGGTTCCTCATCCAGGCCGATGCACTGATGCATGGGCGACCAAGAATACTCTTTTGGCTCTATTCCCCTGCAACCCCTGTTCCTACACTGTACAGTATGTGCTCCAGTGGTGCAAAACCTGAGCCAAACAGCAACAACTGTGGCCAGCTGTGACTGGCTAATATGAAACATTGTTGATGAGCCTGCTTTAGCTAGGGAACAGCCAGCTCTGCAGTGTGCGTATACGACATCAAATTATTACTAACCATACTGTAGTAGCCTGTCATCACATCACTCCCAACCATCCCTCCATCTCAAGCTCTCTTTATGCCCCCCACGTTTTCTTCCTCTTTTTCCCTTCATTTGTTTTTAGGGCCTGCATGCTATGAGTCCAGTGCAACTGCTTACATAACGTTGATGATGGTGCTGAATCACATTATGGTCGAAACAGCTATTGGCAATGTAACTGGCATTTTATTACTTGGTGTTTTCTTATTCTTATGAATGGCCAAAGATAGATGACGTGACACCATGTCAATAGGGCAGCTACAGTTTAATAGCAGAGAACTTTCAGCTACCTAAAACATCAAGAGTAAACATCAGGTTTTGGTGTCAGTCCCTCAGAATCAAAGAGCAGGGACTTCTTTCTATGGGCTCACCGCTTTGCACCGACGTTCAGCAATCATACAGGTAGAAGTCTGTAGAAGAGACAACAATGTCTCCACCAGCAGTAGCCTCAATAGACGACAATGTGATGCAACCTCAAGACATGTTGTGTGAGTACGGGATGTGGGTCATTCTGGGAAACATAGCAAATGAAATAGAAGTAGAGATGGCATGTTGAGGGAAAATGGGTCCACCAAAAAGGTCAATTATAACACGTCATCACAAAATGACTCCTGGAATGCCTTTTAACATCACAGATTGATGATATATAACAGGGGGGATTTTTCCTTTAATATTCACTAGGTCCATGTTGTAAGTGACCTGAAAAAATGGCAATACACGTGGATACAAGAAAACATGCTTTGTGTAACTCCTCGCCATCTAGAAACACTGATTGTCAAATATGACAGTTGTAGATTAGTGAAATATGAGAATCTCTGCTCTCCACGTTTGAGATCCAATTATCCCCTCTCCATTTTGCTTGGAAGAGCAAGGGGGAAATCGCAACATCTTAACACGTTATCACATATTTGGATAAACAAAGAGCAAAAGGGGAGACTCTTTACTTTCGTCATTTGTGTCATTACTCAACTGCTCTGCCTTTGGTCTGACCCTGTGTTGGAGAGTGATTCATAGACACAGACAGCGATGGCTAAAATAGCAGCATTCAGTCAGTCAGTCGCTCTGGAGATTATCTGGCTGTTACCCTGCAGCTAATTTGCTGGACCCCAGACCCGCTGTCTTTCTCACTCTCTCTTTCAAACATTCACACACACCTCCTTCCTAATTATCATCTGATGTAGTGTATGAAAGATGTGTGTCAACTAACTCACTCCAATATATTATTGTACCACAGTGTCATGCGTGCACAGATTGTGACGGGCAGGGGTGAAATTCTCTAAAAGTGCAATGTCTGGACTGTCCTGGTGGCTCAGTTGGCTACGGCGCCTGACATAATCTTTTATGTCTCTTTTCTCTGTGAACCGTCTAAAGCAGAAATGTTGTTAATATAATTGGTAAAAGGGCTTTTCCCCAGAAATGCTGGGGCGGTCTGGGGCGGTCTCAAGTATATTGTGTGCATGCCAGAAACTCATTTCGGAGTTTAGAGTTTTATATGCTGGCATGTACATGTTTCTTAGCATTAGCGTAAGGTGTCGGAGAGGCATAAGAATTTCATTGCCAACTTTTGCTTTTTTGTGAATATTTGTGCATATGACAATAAAAAACCTTGAACCTTGAACACAATATACTTGAATTTCTGACCTCTCAATAACATTAATAATATAAATTGAAATGCAATTTGAAAATAAACACATTTTCCTGCAACATTTTAAAAACTTTCTTCCTGATAATGTCTCTTGATATACAAAATACATACATATCCAAAATATCTAGTGTTCTAGCATTTAGTTATTGAAATTTCCACTTTTGTCTACATGTTGCACTATTATATCAATAACAGTCAATGCACAACTCCTTTTATGGCCTTTTTCCAGGTGAAACTGATTCAGTTTGACATGTTATTTTAAAAATATGGCCGATGTATTAACACATATAACAGCGTGAAACTGAAATTCTGTGAACTAGATTAATGTTTAAAAATGTGTTTCCGGGCCAGCCCTAATAGTTGCTTCTCATTGCTGTTCAGCACTTCTCTGAATTTTGGCAGTTTATTTTATCCAAAGTAGCTCCTCAGATGATCCGTGTTAGTAATGCCCCAACTCTATCTTGGTGCTTCAATCTGAAAAGGGCACCTATGAATGGATGTGTTTACCCCTGCAGATTAACCTGCAGACTTACTGTGCTGTGTCCTTCTACGGTGATGTAATCTGTAGCGCATTAGTCTGTTACCAGCCCTCGTTATGTGGCCTTTGTGCACCAAATGTGCCTTTTCCTCTTTGTTTTTAATTTATTCCTATCTTGCGTCAACGGCCTACTTTTAGTTATGCATTGTTCTATTCTGGTAACGTACACAGCAGGCAAGGGATTCACACACAAGCAAGCAATAATACACGTACACACACGTGCGCAGACATACACACACACAGTGTGTCACAGATGTGTCAGGCAAAAAAGACAAAAAAGGTGGTTAAAGGAACATTTCCTTTATACCAGAGGAAGATTTGCGACCACTGTAAACTTTCAGCATATAACTAGTCAGTAGACCAAAAAGAAGAAAAAGTAAGCCTGCATATAAAAAAGCTTTATTTTATATCTTTGAGTGATTGTTTTGTAACTTTTGAGTTTTGTACTACTGATTTGTAGTACAGCTCATTCTTTAATTTACTTTCAAAATTAAGGATAAATCAATGTAACAACAATGTAAACACATGTTGATTTGTATTGATTTAAAATAAGAAATTATATAAAAATAATATATAACTCGATTTTGACCTTTCTCAAGAGATTCCTCAAAACACCATTTGGCCCTACCTTCATCAGTCTGAAGGATATGTTGCTAGATTATAAAAGTAAACAGGAAGTCAGCCCTGACTTGGAAATTTCGATATCATATCATATCATATCATATCATATCATATCATATCATCTTTGGTTTTCCACCATGTTGTTGTTGAGTCTTCACTTATAGTCTTCACTTGTTTATTTGTTTGTTGTTAAGTTGTTTTCTTGTTTGTATAGAGGCACCATGTAGCCCTTTGGCTAAATGCGTCACATGACTTACACCTTGATTGATGTATACATTTATTAATAATTTAATAATTTGTGCAATGTATGCAATGCTCGCTCACTCACTCATTCATTCACTCACTCAATCATTCATTCATTCATTCCCTAATTCACCATAAAGCTGTATCATGTAGCATATTTACCTCAGTGTATTATTCTTAAATTCATTTTGATAGGATAGTATAATGGGTAAGGAAAATAGACCATTGCAGAGAGCTTTGGTTTCTATTCTATGTGTTGCTTTCTATGTGTTTATTCTATGTGTGCCCAGGTACAATTTCCCGCGAATTTTGCAAGAATGAAGTGCAAAGGAAGTGCCTCAACCAAAACAGGAAGACGACTCACTCACTTTGAATGAACAGTATGAAGATACTCAAAATGGCAGATGGTGGAACCAGACCATTTAAAACCAATATACTGTACAAGATACGAACAAGTTATCATAAAATAGTTAAAAAGAGAAAGATGATCACAAAAAACAGACACAGTGAATAATGCATGAATAGAAGACAGCTGTAAAGCTGTTTTATTGAATGTCAGATAAGAATTTACTGAGACATGGACTGAAAGATTTTTTGGAGTTGAATCATCTTTGCGACAGTGATGAAAAGCACTACCACTAAGGGACTCAGGGGGTCGCCTGTTAGATGGAAGGTGTGTGGGTGGTGGTGGTAGTGGGGGTTCTGTCTATACCATACCATGTTGTATTTTATCACGCTGTATTGTACTGCACAGTATAATGGTTTATTTGGTTTCTTCCTCTTTGGTATTCATAGACAGTGCAAGGTTAGCACTAGCATATTAGATGTCTGCACCCACACACACATATACACGCGCACACACACACACACACACACACACACACACGCAGTCTACACAATCTAGTCGCAGTTGGGCTAGATTGATCACTCTATCAGCTGGGTGTGCTCCAGTGCCCTCCCCCTGTGATTAGCCCACTGCAGGTGTGTGATAGGGATGGAGTGTGTGAATCTCTGTGTCTGTGTATATATCTGTGTCTGTGCGTGTGTGTGTGAGATGTGCATGTGCGTGTCTATTTGTGTGTAGTCTGTGTGTCTCTGTCTGTGTACAGGTGTGTATATGGTTGTGTATGTTATGTGTTATGTGTGTATGTAATCTTCTAATACCAGTATGATGTAGGTCCTTCACTCCCAAGTCAAAATAGCCCCAGCCTTTCTATGGCTGCTAAGCCTCTTGTGTTTCATAATTTATCAAAAACTAATGGAAAAGTTTAGCAAGATTACACAGTGTAAAAAATGATTTCATTAATAATCAAAACTATTGTTTTGAGGACTATAAGTCCTTTTTCAAAACTAAAGCACTAGCAGTAGCGACAATAATGCATAGAGGACCATAAGGATTAATATGATTAACAGGAACAGGAAGACATCTTAGCACCAAAGATGGTCAAATTAGGACAACTCCATTATATAAAATGTCCAGTCCAGTTGTAAGTGAAATTATGTCACTTCCATGAAATAAACATGCAGTGTGGCTCCACAGGTGGTGTTGTGCTTCTGTTCTGGATTAAGGAAAGCACATTAATCCATTGAAGCATTAAAAAAACAAAAACAAAAACAAAAGTAGTGGACCGGAAATGCAGCCCGTGGTACTATACTTGGATTTGTGACAGATTAGATATCCCAGAAACAGATTTTGACAAGGACGCGCTCTTGTCCCCTACTGTAATATTCATGGACAGGATATCAAGGCACAGCTGAGGTCTGCAGAGCGTCCGGTTTGGAGACATTAGGGTGGCATCTCTGCTAGCCAGTTAAGGTGCTTTCGGGACCGAGAGAAGATGCCCCCTGGGCATCTCCCTCGCATTGGAGGTGTACTGGGCACAATCGACTGGGAGGGGTAGACCCAGGACACGCTGGAGGGATTATATCTCCCAGCTGGACTGGGAAAACCTGGGAATCCCCCAGGAGGAGGAAGTTACTGGGGAGGAGGAAAATGGATGGATGGCTGGATAGCTGGATGGATGGATGGATGGAGAACAGCATTATGTATCTGAAACACAGTGAAAACCATCCTGGACACAAAAGGCAGGAAGTATTCCAGAGTGGGAAGTGAAGAGAGCTTGCATGGGCAGTCTCTGTCAGAATAACTGATTGCAATCTGCTGGTGGGGCAGTAAGGATGTTTACACACACACACACACACACACACACACACACACACACACACACACACACACACACACACACACACACACACACACACACACACACACAGTAAGGATGTTTACAATCCCATTTGGGCGGCTGCTCTCTGTTCCCCTTGTAATCTCTCTGTGTCTCTGCTGGCCTCTGATCTTTGGCATTTTCAACATTCCAGCCATCTGTTGGTCTCTCATTTGGCTGGCAGCACCACAGCCAACACTAGCTAAATAGACCACTGGTAACCACAGCTTTTATTCTTCCTCTCTCCACCCAAAGAGAGAGAGAGAGAGAAATAAAGAGAGAATTAGGAAAGAAAGAAAGACTGAAAGAGAATGCATTTAAACCCACTCTCCATGTCACTGCAACAGCACAACGACCATTTTAGCAATGCATTCCTTTACATGCTGTGTAGACGCCACAGAAACTGATGAACAATCACGTGGTAGGTGTAATGACATGTCATACTGGAGAGTACGTTTTGCTTGTTTCTAACCGAAGGTGTATTATGTCTGAGCCGCAGGCGTAAGTGTTTTTGCCACGAGAATCAGTGGGTGGGGTTGGCAGAAATGTGTTTTAATGGGACACCACTACACACAAGCGCACCACAGAGAGTGATGAGCAATGCAGCAGCAGACGTACGATGCATGCAGTGACGTCAGCCATGTTCCATATATGAAGGTTATGTTTGTTTCCTTTTCTGTTTGTTTCATATGTGTAGTGTACACGGTGGTTGAAAAGACAGGAAGTTAGAAGGTCATACAGCAATATAGTGATTCTGTCTTTTCCCCCTCCCTGACATTTTCTCTTTTTCACTCTTCCTGTCACTTTCACATTCTCTCCCTATATCAGATTATTTTTTGTCATTTTTTGTCACATCACTTTCTTTCACTCTGTCTTTCTTATATCATTTTTTTTTTCAGTTTGAAATTTCCTATATTGTTTCTGTGCCCTATGCAAAGATTTAAAAGATCCTCTGTAATACACTGTAATAAAATATCCAGGTATTGATTAGAGGTTGCTACTTAGCACTTAGTACTTAGTACTTACTCTTGATGAGGGAGTCCAGTCTAGTGAGTAGTGCCTTTGCGCCTCCTGTTTTTGTTTCCGTTTCTTCATCCTCCTTTGTGGATTCGGTCTTAGGGGAAGCTAGCTCCTGGAGCAGAGTGGAAGCCCTGCCCGCCAGGTAATTGCAGCCCGAACAAAGCTTCTTTGTCGGGCCCGCAGCCAGAGCAGTAATGTTCAGGGTTAAAATCCAGGTCAGGAGAACAGAAGTTAAAAGGTAATTCGGCCAGTTTGCTGTAGCAAACTGTTTGTTTGTAGCAATACTTCCTAAAAGTCCTTATAAGAGACTCGCAGTCAGCACTTAGAAAATAACAAGAAACAACATCAAACTGGGTAAAAGCAGTAAGATAATAAAACTAGAAACTAAAGACTTGAAGGCAGGATGAGCAGGACAGTACTAACACATCAACTGGAAGCAGAGACCAGTACCCCTCAATTTGTTCTGAGTTATGGGTTCTTCTAAAAAGCATGTGAGAAGGTGAAGTGATCAGTGAAAGTCCCAGTCCCCGGGCAGCCACCATGGGGCTTGTCAGAAAACGAGGTAACACTTGGCATTTCCGTCTGGATTACCGCAAACTGAAAGCCTTAACCCACAAAGACTCCTTATCTCTGCCCAGAATTGAGGAGGGCTTGACAGGGCGCTGCCCGGTACACGGCTCTTGACATGGCAAATGGGTACTGGCAGGTGGAGGTGGATCCAAGAAACTGTGAGAAAATGGCCTTCAGGACACCCCTTGGGCTCTTTGAGTTTAGGAGGATGCCAATTGGGCTGTGCACTACCCTGACTACTTTCCAGTGCCTGATGCAGTTCTGCTTGACGGGTCAGATAACTGACTTAAGTTATCTAGAGTGGCAGCCCCTATTGAACGGTTCCAAGAGTGACAGCAAGCATTTGATAGGTTGAAGCAGGCCCCGGTGAGTGCTCCAGTGTTGGCATACGCAGATGGTCACAGCCTCTGTAACAACTGAATGTCAGACTGTTCCTGAGACGTGTTTTAGCTTAAGCCGTAGGAGTGGCACCGCGGTATTTTATTGTATAGTGTGCAGTGAAACAAATTGTGCGGTCTAAGCCCCACTATAGTTACACTATTGCGTGTATCGCATGTCTATTCTTGCATTGAAAGTCAATGATAGGCAAAATCCCTTGTAGCCCCAATGACTCTAGACTTGTTGAGGGTTGTGTAAGTAGTGAATCAGTGCCTGGAACAAGCTTTGGCTGCCCATGTGTGAATGTAAGTGTCGAGTTGTGTAACATTTTAATCTATTGACTATTCAAATTTTGTTAACCGTGGATCCAGTCTGTTGTGGGTCTGAACTAAAACCTGCGTGGTAGTATTTGGTGAGATAAACATCCAGGCCCAGACAGTGATAAAGGTCAGCTTAGCTCAGGCACTTGCAATGACGATGTAGTCTGACTATTTTATCTTTCAAAGGTCCCTCCACGCAGCGTTTTGTTTTTTTTACAATACGGGGCGAAATGATACTTACCATTCTACCATTCACCCACTGGCATCTCATGCATGAGACAGATAGAGAAAGTGAGAGAGAGATTGAGCGGAGAAGGAAAAGGAAGAGAGGGTGGGGGAAAAGAGGGCTGGGGTTTCCTTGCCTTTGCCTCTCCCTCTGCAATCCAATCAAGGTAATGACGCAGGCACAGAGCAGCCATGCACAAACACACATATGCATGCATGCACAAGTACCTGTATGTACACACACACCAATACACACACACACTGAACAATGCAATCACCTTAAACCATCACCCATCATTTCGCACAAACCGCCCACAGCTGCTGGACTGCATCACTCTCTCCTCTGCTTTCTCTTTCCCTCTGGGCAGGTTTCCTCACGTCTGTCTCCCTTTCTCTCTCTCTATCTCTCTCATACTCCTCTCTCTTTTTCTCTTTTACTCTCATTTTGCTGCCTATGTTGTTCTTTCTCCTTCTCCTACTCTCCATCTCTCCATTCATTTATCTTTTACCCCCCTACCCTCGATAAAACCACGGTAAATCACACCCTGTAAATGGATTGTGTGTGTGTGTGTGTGTGTGTGTGTGTGTGTGTGTGTGTGTGTGAGTGTTCATCACTTAGCCAGGCACCTTTTGTTCTGAGCTGAAAGATCTTTATTACTTAGATATACAAGCATTCAAAAGCACTGTGACTTTAGTAGCGATTGTATTGATGTGCATGTGCAAGCAAGTGCAAGTGAGTGTTTTGAGACACCTGTATGCATTGCAACCATCCATTACATAACCAAGAAAATTATTCTCTTTTCTGTAGATTTTCTTGTCAAAACAATCAGAGATTTATGGGAAATGTGATCTTAGAGTGATACAGACACTTGGATGATGGCCCGGTTAGCTCAGTCAGTACAGCATGAGAGTCTCAGTCTCAGGGTTGTGGGTTCAATCCCCACATAGTGACGTGTGACAGTGTCAACTAAGTTGCTTGGGATGAAAGTGTCTGCTAAATGACAGCAGCATTGAACCTTTACTCTTGTCTGGCTGAAAACCCTACTACCTGCGTGGGCTTAGTTTACAAAATTTTGATCAAAATCAATTTCTATTCTCCAGCGATGGAAAGTTGTAACATTTTAAGGTGCCAGTGGCATTTATGAACACCTCCTCTGGCATACAATGTTTCTCGTGCAGTTTAATGGTATTTTATGGCCGTTTGATGGCAGAGACGCTCATGACTTACCAGTATGTGTGTGTAACGTTGCAACACGCACCGTGTAAGCACACAGTCCGCCCTGTAGCTGTTTTGGGTGTGTCACTGATGAATGGTTTGTGTGGTATGATTGTGTTGTAATAGCTCAATTCTTGCACATAATATTACCAAACCTCAGCGGAGTTATGAGAACTGGGAAAAATATATGTGATGAATATGAGCCGGTACAGCGCTCCCTTCATTACAAAGTGTTCATTTTAATGTGGCATCAAAAAATGTGATGTTTCATACAAATAACAGGAAACCATCGGCATTGTACAACTATACTGATTGTTCAAGACATTGATTTTTTCTTAATGCATGTAATGTATACCTGCACTTTGCATGAGGTTGGGTTTAATACTGGGTTTATTCATACACATACACACCAACTGAGACCACCACATACATCAACATAAAACTACTGTCTTAAAGCTTTTCAGCTCAGCATCAAACACAATCTCGACTGCAGCTTCTCAGCTCAGTCTCTCAGGTCGGCGGGCCTGCTGCCAATCTCGTTCCCACTTATTGGAAAAGACAAACACGCAGTCAAATCAGATCCAGGCTGCAGTTGTCCAATTAGCTTTAATTAGCCACAGCCGGGGTCGAATGCAAAGAGAACCAGCTCACTGCCCTGATTCTCTCCCGCATCCAGCCAACACCTCAACCACACACCCCTCCCTCGGTTTCATTTGATAGTATACGGTGGAGAGTAATGGAGAAGTTGGGTGAGGGTAAGAGGATGTGGGTGGCATTCAAGCCCATTACATTGAATATGCACCTTAGTAAACTGAGACACCAGAACTGAATATCACATCCCCTTCTTTGTTAGCATAGTTTAATTTCTGATTGGTCTGAGCTAACCTACTGTAGTACTGTTTACCTGTTAACCCCCCCCCCCCCCCCCCCCCCCCCCTATGAAAAATGTTCCCTCTTTTCTGCTTGAATCCAAGAGTGGATTTAACATGGCTAGAGACAGTTTGTATTGGCGCATGATCCTCAGTAATCGCACAAAGAGAACTCCTTTGTTTTCCCCCTAAATCCCTTTATATAATGTTAAAGTATTAGTCTAAACCTCTCCCCTTCCCCTCCGCTCCCTCTCTCCTTCCCTTTGTCACATTGTAAACTAGTTGCTGCCTGTTAAAATGTTTTATTGGCCTCTTGACAGCAGTGTACCTGAGTACCTTGGAGCGAGCTCAAAGCATACTCTACTGGCTCCATGAGATCTGAAACCCACAAATCAGCCGCAGTAACATCTGTATTGTAATTCTAAAGGAATGTTTGGACATTTGTGTGAACAAGGGGAAATTTCTCAAATTAACATTCTCTCTCAGGGGAAACTGAGATGAAGACAAGGGTAGGAATTTATGAGGTCAGGAAGAAATATGAAAAGAAGGCTTGGGTCCAAATTTTAAGAGGAACCAAGATGGGTTTGTAGATGTGGTCAGTTTACATTGATTTATACTGTACAAACATCCACAATCCTTTTTATCAGACGTTTGTCTATGATAAGGTGTTTTTTTGTTATAACTGACAAGTCTTTTTAAAGACGTAATCCCATGTGGGATGGGCCACTAAGCTAGCAAGACACTTGAATACAACTCTTTAAATATTTAGCTATTTCAAAGGCAGTAGGTTGGTTTCTTTGTAGCTTGGCTTCACAAAAATGGAAAAATTTGTCTCTCTGGAGATCCTTGGGAACGTTTTTAGCCAAAGACTATCCCAGACTAACTGTAAATTCAGGGAGTTGGGCTGGCTGTAGAAAAAGTACAAACGATAATACATAATAACAAGGGTTACCATATTGTATTGTATGATTGTGCTAGTCATCTCACTGTGACAGTCTGGGCCTCTAGGGGGAGTAGAGGCTAAATCAGGAGTTGGAGTGCAGAACCAATGTTTCAGCACAGTAGGCTGACAATTGGCTTTGATTGAAGACATTCTTGTCACTGTCCAACTGACAGACAGAGCTGTTGATACAAGGACAGAAAGTATGTGACAGTAGTTTTAAATTCCATTCAAAGCTGGCAGTGACATCATCACATCATCAGTAAAAACTGGGATAACCTAAAAACTGACCTGAATCTCAAACTGAGATGGAATCCGAAAGTTCCTAAGAGCTTTTCCTATCATATAATTATCCCTTCAGTAATTGATCTGTATATTCCCATAATCAATTATTTAAAACATAATACTCAAATAATGCACAAATAACAGTTAAGCTCATAATGTTGGAGAGAGGAATAAGAGAGTTGGAATAAGTGTGCCTGTGTATGAGAAACCCTATAGGTGACAAGAATGGCAAATAGGCGTAGTGCTGAATATGCATTGGGATTGCATTGTGCCGAGTCTATGAAAGAGAGCTGTGATACACACACACACACACACACACACACACACACACACACACACACACACACACACACACACACAGTAACCATGCACATACATGCAAATATGAGCACATAAACATGTACAAATGCCCACATTCACCCACATGCGTGCCCACATGCTCACACACAGACACAGACCCCCCCCCCCCCCCCCCCACACACACACACACACAATGGCTGTCTGCATTTAAAACAGCCGTATCCCTCAGAAGTGTGCCTGAGACACAGAGAGACAACAACAGCAGAGATTAACCAAGTGAAAAGAAGTTTCCCTCCTCCCTCACACACACACACACACACACACACACACACACACACACACACACACACACACACACACACACACACACACACACACACACACACACACACACACACACACACACACACACACACACTGCCCAGAGCGAGACCCTTGAGGGAAGGCGACAGATGGGTCTTTTTTTTTTGACCAGGTCCCTAGTGACAGCTGTCCAGGATATGGAGGTGGGGTTGCGGTAAGGGGGGGGGGGGGGGGGGGTGGGGGGGGGGTGGGGGGGTGCATGGAAACGGTCAAAGGTCAAACATCCCCTGGCTGAAAGAATTGAAACACACGTGCATTTATATGGCTGCGCACAAAGCACACACATGCATGCGGTCGCGCGGGCGTATATTCATGTAGACACATCCATATTTATAAATGTTAACATATATTTGTCTCTCTCCGTCTGTCTCCTCCTTGCCCCATCATCATCTGTTTGTATGTCTGTCTGTCTGTGTCTTTGTCTCTCTCTCTCCCTCCCTCTCTCTCCCTGTTTCTGATCAGGCTATTCTTTGGCCCAAGTGAGTCTGGGCCTGTCCCCACCCGCTTGGAAAGAACAGGATATATCCCAGACAGCAGAGCGCTGCTGCTATCCCATTTAAGCCTCGCAACTCCATTCATATGTGTTGAGTAAGTTGGGTAACATTCCAAAAACATTGAAGATTTAAACAAATCTATGATTGCTAGTTAGAACATTTCTGAAAAGTGTTTCAATTTGACAGCGGTGAAAGAGGAAGAGCAAGCACATGCTCCATTCATTAATCACGGTGCTCCCATAAGATTAAGTGCACCCCCCCCGCCCCTCCACTCCCAGACACCTACACACACACACACACACACACACACACACACACACACACACACACACACACACACACACACACACAGGTTAGTCATTCAGGATACACACTGCTTCCTGACCAAGTATAGGGGTTTCCCTTCCCTCCAGTCTGGACATGTTTGGGCGTGTATGAGAGGAATAGAGAGAGAGAGGGAGAGAGAAAGAGAGAGAGAGAAAGCATATAGGCCTACTTTTGGTTTCAGTGCCTTAATCAAAGTAGAAAGCGGGTAATCTTTGTTGATAACATATTACAGCCATTTCAAACTTCACACTTTTTTATGGATTAATAAATCTGCTGTTTTGTTTTTTGAGAATTTGTTTGGTTTATGAATAAAGTTGATCCTAATACTGACCCACTAGCCTGTAGTATTTTATTCAGCCTACCTTGTATTGTAGGGAAATTGAATATATTAAGCTACCACTATCACTACTAAATGTAGGCTAACTAGTAGTGGAGCTACATCTACTCCCCAACAAGGTGACTTGGTAGGTCTATTTGTTTAGTATTTATCTGGTGGAGCCATAGAAAAATAAACACTATTTCAGACTATACAAAATCTGAAAAAAACATGCTTGAGTCAAACATTTAACATTTAAAACATTGTAATTGTTCTAAGATACAGTGCCCTCCTTTTTGTTTTTTACTTACTAAATATAACTCAGGTCACACCACTTCCTTCCGTTTTCGCATTCTGTGTAACTCATATGCATCTAACAGCAAAACGGGTTAATGTTGATGTTTCCATCAACCTGTTGTTAGGCAAGCTTGTCTCAAACAGGAACAAGTCCAGAAAAACATGTGCTTTTGATCTTGTGATTTATTGATTGATGAATCTTTCAATCGCTTTTTCTTTCTTTCTTTCTTTCTTTCTTTCTTTCTTTCTTTCTTTCTTTCTTTCTTTCTTTCTTTTTTTCTTTCTTTCTTTCTTTCTTTCTTTCTTTCTTTCTGAGTTTTGAACTACCCATGGTTGTGACTGCGGATCAGTAGGTACTGCTTTCTAACACACACACACACACACACACACACACACACACACACACACACAAACACACCTGTGTCAGCAGAACTGTTAATAGTGAAGACTAAGGAACAGGAGTCTCTTGAGAACACCTGAGGTGATTTCAGATGGTGTTTTACATTAGGTTATATAAGAATGTGTGTCTGTGTGTATTTGTTTTGTAGGTGTGTGTGTGTGTGTTTTGTGGGTGTATGGGTGTGTGTTTACATGTGTGTCTGTTTGCCCACAGAACTGGTTTTTAATACAAGGGCACACCATAAAACATCAAGGTTGTACGACAGTATACATAATAACAAAAGGAGCCAGAGACAGTACAGACAGAGAAGGTCAAGAGAGTTTTAAGCAGTATTTTTCTCACACACCAAGGTTGATCTTGGAACTATGACAAGGGTCATATTGATAAAACTTCTAAGAGAAGGGAGTTGATGCCAGCGCCAGTACATTAGCATTGCTTCAACAATAGTTGCCTAGACAACTATGATTGCATTAGATGAAATCCCCATGGGGAAAAACAGGAACACAGAAAAAAAGACAGAAATAAAAGTCTTGTATCTACTAGTTTTATCATATTTGTTTACACCTGTCATTGACAGCTGGCACTGGCTACATTTCCATGTATGGAGAATCGTGTTCTTAACCCAGTTACTCAAGTAACGTGGTTTTGGGTCCACACATGTAAACGTTATAGCTCAACTAGAATAACCTAGCTAAGGTCCTACTCTGAGGAAACCCTGTTAAGATGCCTGGCTATCTCTGGTATTAAATGGGTTACTATTGCATGAAAACATCTTATTCCTTTTACTTATGGTTTTCGCTTTCTGCACAAACTCAGACTCAGGCAGGGTTATGAATTGGTCGGTGACAACACAGTACCTGCAGTGCCTTCATTTATAAGTGTGGCTCTCATTGCGGTGTACAGTAGATGCACCCACAGTGTGATAGAAAGGCTCTGTAACACGACACAACTTACATCTATACTATAAACTCTAAATATCTATATTAAAAAGTATTATAAACTATATTGGTAACTCAAGCATAACCAACCTCTCTCACCAGTCCTGACTCCCAACTTTCATCCATAATTGTGGTCTGGATGAAATAGTATTACGGCACACCATGCTGGTGTCATCAGTGCATTTCTAGGTTTGAGTGCATTTCTAGCAACAACTATAGCCTGCCATTTCTCTCCTATGTATTAGAAGTAACTAACTATTGTTCTGTCAAAGAGAGACGAGGTAGGTATTCATTTGTTAGTTAACAGGGAATGATGTATACATGTAAACCTAATCAAAACACTGATCATGCAGTGGAAAATGTCTGTGATAAAATATATAGTACTAGTCCTCAGTTCTGATTGGCCGAATCACATTCAATGCCATTGTAAAATACCCAGTAAACGCACACCTGTGACCTTATTACAGTTGATTTAAACCAAGATTCAAACATCACCACTCGTAACCCTACTAGAACTATATTTCTTGGAAGAACAACATTTCATTGTTATTTTTATTCAGCTATATACAGTGATGTGTTACCGCCATTTTGTAAAACAATAGGCCTAGAACCTAGGCTTCTTCCCTAGGTAAGGAGATTTTAGGCCTTCTGCTTCACATCATGCCCAGCAACACCTTCAATCAACAAGTCTCTAGTGGCTTATTGCTCAAAGATACATGGGTGTGAGAGGGAAATCAACTCGATTTTCTCAATTCCTTGGTGTCATTTGTCTTACTGGTGTCTATCAGGCAAACACAACATATTGATTGGCCTTGATCCTGTCTGAACCCGCTGACGCCTGTCCCAACCCGAAAATCAATACCATTCGCATTGTACCAGCGGCGGCACACACAGGGGATACATGGTATGAATAGTATACGTTTTGAATAGTATGTTGATCAATCAGTTATTTAAGCATTTGGTTCAATTAGAAAGAAATCTTATCTACTATGATGACATGGAAATAAAAGCACTGGTGGGTTGGGTGAAAAAGAAGACGCAACACAGAGATGAGGGCAAGGCATAGCAGAGCAACAGACATTAAAACAGACATTCTTCCTCATGGCACAGATGAGCATGACACAAAATATATCCACTTCCACACAATTGTGCATGTACACTTGCGCGCGCACACATACACACACACACATCCCAAACATACACTCTGCACGTGTCAGCACAGACAACTATCAGGTGTTCCCTGCACCTGTGATCCCCCAACTCTGCTGGACATACTTCTTCCACGGGCAGACACACACACACACACACCCACACACACACACAACCTCGTCTCTCCTCAAATAACTTATTGGACAAATAACATGAGAGACTCGTCTCTATAGCCTACAAGAGGCATTCCAGCCAAGTAACAGGTGGTTTTTTTGCCAACTTGCATTTGAAACATCAACATTGGCTTGTCTCTTTCTTCCAAATTTAGAGGCAGACTCAAGACATGACCTGTTTTTATGTTCCCGTTCAACTCCATGGTGAACTATGAAACTTATGTTCCAAATTGCAAATTCCATTCCTTGAGAAAAATACAGAAAATTGAGATTGACAGGATCTTTATTTTTACTGTAGATACAAATCTAATTTTACTACAATGGTTGTATATTCATGTGGTTTACATTCTAACATGAGAAGTACAGTAGGATAACAGCAGGTGCATAAATACCACTAGAGACTCAAAAGCACAAGAACTATTTTGCAAATAGGTCAGTAAAAACACAACTAGTGTGGTGGTGCATGAACATGCATCCCCCTGCCTCTTCCTCCTCCTGTCTTGTCTTCTGAGGCCATACAGCCAGATCATGCAGACATGCTTAGAGGACAGGTGTGGGCCTATTGCCTCCACACACGCACCACACAGCCAAGACCAGGATTTGAATAATGTCTTTCAGTGGCGCTGAATAGGAATCAGTAGGGGCCCTGCTCTGTGCTGTGTCTGTGGTTGACAGATGAGCAGCCGTGCCTTTGTGCTGGGCTGAGGGGCCCCGGATCACTCAGCACGGAGGAGGAGGTGGAGGAGGAGATGGTGGCGGGCGGTCACTTAGCAAGAGAGGAGGAGGTGTGGTGAAGGTTACGGTTTCTGGAGCTGAAATAGTGGCAGCCGTCGAGGCTTAGGGTCATGTGTCAACTCAATGTTCACTGCTTTTGTCATGGCAGATGGGGTTTTGGGGTCCCTCTGTCTTTCTAACTCAGAGTTCCTCAAATCCGGGCCTCGGGGTCCAGAGTGCTGCTGGTTTTCTCTCCTACCAGGAGGTTAATTGCATTCACCTGGCATCCCAGGTCTTTAATAAATCCCTGATTAGACAGCTAGAATGAAAACTACCTGGCAAAATAGAAAACTAGCAGTACTCTGGACCCCGAGGCCCGGATTTGAGGACCACTGTAACTCCTTGTCTATTTCTGCCACATATTCACACAGTATTCTTACCTCTCTATTTTTATGTTTTTGTGTGCATATATATTTATGTATGTATGAGTGTGTGTGTGTGTGTGTGTGTGTGTGTGTGTGTGTGTGTGTGTGTGTGTGTGTGTGTGTGTGTGTGTGTGTGTGTGTGTGTGTGGTGGACAAGGGGTTTTCTGTTGATCCCACCTGCTGAGGACCAAACAAAGCTCTGCAGTGTCGTCACAAAGCTGCTGCTCCTGCTGCTGCCTTGCAGCCTGCTCCATTCAAGGCTCTTTTCTTCAGCCTATCTGCTGCCACCATAATAAACACTCCTCTAAAAGGATTTCTAAAGCCAGTCTGCCAGAGGTCGTATGAATATTAAAACATGGCACACGCAACTGCTGCTGTTTGACTTGCTCCAATACATCTCTCAAAACAGCACTTAGGCTGGTCCAAAAGCTTCGCACCCGGAAGCAGCCACCTAACTAGAAAAAGGTCAGGCCATTGAAATCACTACAGCCCCAATAGTTTCCAGTGCTTCTTGGAAGAATGTTTAACAAGCTAATGTTTCCAGCCATGCATACAGATACAATGCATACAACGCTAGCTAGTAGACTTTGGGCTAATATTGCCGAGCAAGAAAATGGAGTTAAACCTGCTGTAGTAAAAGTTTTGTTCTTCATTTGCTGTCCTATTTCTTACATCTATTCTCTAACTGCCAGGAAGTAATTATTATTTCCTCATCTAAAAATGCTCCAAGCATTTGGTTTTATAATGAAATACCATCTTATAACAATGCAAGAGGGCTGAGTAATGAGACAAAGACTTACTTTGAACATGAGAGTTTGATTAAAAACAAAACATTACAGCAGGGGCCATATACAGTTCTTAAGAGATTATTAAAATACCTCAAATTTTTGTGGTGGTTTTAATCACGTATTGTTTAATACATAAATAAACAATACACAGTACATGCCTCCCATACACAGACACACAGACACACACACACACACACACACACACACACACCACCTAGTCACTCCTCAAACAAATCTAGCGCTAAAATATATATTTGTGGAAGAATTTACGTATGTTACCTTAGGTATCTTGATTTGTTTACTGTTATCCCCTATATTTGTTATCCCCTATATTTCTTTAGATGCTGCTCTTTCTTAGGCCTTAGCATGTTGAGTCACACAGGGTGAGGCGCCGAGGTGTCTGGGTGCATGTCTTGTCAATAGTAGCATATCATATGCTGGGAGGACAGGCTGTGCCTAATCTATCTGTTGGGAGAACGACTGGTGCCTGGTAATGCAGGCCACAGGTCAGGTCAGATCATAACATAGTCTCCCCCATTACTTCCTTAAGCCACGTGTACCCAGATATCTGCTCCGTGCAACCTTGTGACCTCACTGGTTGCGTCAATGCTTTTCGTCAGCTTCTAGTCCTTCCCCTAGTAGATAGCGCTTTTGCATATTCATCCCCTTTATTGTTTCCTTTAATTATATAAACTTTGCCCTGAGGCTTCTATGGCAGAGATCCGTATGCTTTACCCATGTGTGCGTATCTCTCCTGAGCGCTCAGTATTGTATTATATAGGATTGTATTGTATTGTCTTCTGTGTGCTAATAAATGTGCTCATGTAATTCATGATTGATTTAAAAGGACTTCTGTCTCGATCTAAGTTTATTCAACAATATTAAAACATCACCTCAGCACTTTGTTAAACCAATGTTTGAAAAGTAATTTAAGAAGTAGAATTCACTGCATCTCACACAAACCTGGTCACTTATACTTGCAGTGACTTATTCAGAGCAATGGAAACTACTAACTGCAAAGGTCTCAGAGGACGCAGAATCTGTTTTATTAAAGGTATGAAATATTTAGACTCCCTGCAAGGATGATCGTGTCAGAGCGAGGTCCGCTAATGGAGTAATGCATTGTGGGTAATCAGAGGAACAAGGAAAGGTACTTGACTGGCAGCCAGCCCTGTGTATGTGTGTCTGCGTGTGTGCATGTGCAGAGGCATCCACTAAAGCAAATAGCTCCAACAGGAAGGCAGGCAGAGAGCGATGAAAGTCAGGTCTGTTAATGGTTCACTAATGTCTATATTGGCCCCTCCCCTTACAGTTATGACTTTCAGAAATCACTTTTACACCTTGAGGCTCTGAAATACATCGAGTGCTGCAGCAAATCAGCTGACAGTCAGGATGAACTTCTCTGTGCCGATTGCTGAAGTGACAACTGTGGTCATGTTCAAATACACATGCATGGTATTACCTTGAGTAGGAAATAAATCCTATTGACTATTATGATCAACATAAGAAGCTCAAACACATTAAGAATACATTGATCCATCAACCGGAGAATGATGATAGGGAGGATGACAGATGTTGCTGGGGATAGCAGTAACCCTCTTGCGTAGGCAGATCACGTCTGAGCAGTGACATCACTGTGCTGGTCTCTCTCTCGCTCTCTCTCTCTCTCTTTCTCCCTCTCACTCTCTCTACTTGGTATTCTGCTGCTGCTACTGCTGCTGCTACTACAAGAGACGCTGCTCTATTTCCAGCTTGGAGGGACTCTGAAGTGGGAACAGGAGAGGGAAGGAGAGTGGGAGAGTGAAAGAGCATGAAAAAAAAAAGAAAATAAGGTGATGAAGAGATGAACTAAAGGTCAAAGCAAGAAAGGAAGAGAAACAGAAGTAGGTAGGGTGAAGACAGGAGATTGAATGAGAGACAGAAAGACAGAGACACCACAGACACACATAGGAGAGGAGAGAGAGAGAGAGAGAGAAAGAGAGAGAGAGAGAAAGAGAATGATGTTCCCTGGCCAGATTTTTATTCTCTAAAGAATTACCTCTGGGAACTGCCTGCCTGTGTCTGAATGCTTGGTTGGTTGGCTGGTTGGCGAGTAGGCTATTACGTCTCTCCTCCTCTCTTCATATCTGCCTGTCTCTCTCTCTTTTAATCTTGCTCTCACTCACTCTTGGCATAGCAGATCCTCTGTGTTAAAAGAGGCATACTCTTTCTGTATCTCCCTATTATTCAGGCGGTCCTCCTCTTTCTTTATCTTTGCTGGCATCATACATGTTTTCCTACCTGGTCTCATGTCACCCCTTCTGATCTGGCGTGTCTGTTCTTAATAAACAGTGCGCCAACATGTATAGCTTAACGTACTGTAGACCAAAGGTGGAGTCTCGTAAGGAGCTCAAAGAGCCAAGATGTCACTAAGGAGGGCAAAGAGGAACATCCTTGTGTTTTATTATGTAATTGTTCATCAGTACAGTTTTTCCCCTCAACAGGTTTGGGAAGATATTGCACATCTTATGTAATCACCACAATTCAAGGGAAAAGGGAAATATCATTCAGAAATGTATAACCCTCTCTTACCATATCTATTCTAGGGATGCAAAGACACCCTCTATTGTGTTGTTTCCGGTAAAGGAATGCCTATTGATCGCCATGAATCATTCTAACCTAATTTATATCCTGCGTAGATCCGCTGTGACAACAGAGGCATGACGTACTTCATCTGGAGCTTGTATTGATCAGGCGTCTGTTATTCTCATAGACTATTGATTTGGGTGAGGGACCTTATGTCTTTGCTGTATTGACATGTGTTCTAGGAATTTTGGCTCAAGCTCTTAATCAGTTTACAATTAGTGCAGGGAACATTTATGCATTTCCATAAATGCAAGTTCCTTAAAAGCACAAGAGACACCAAGACAGTTAGGAGGTAGAGTTAAGAGGTAGAAAATAATAAAAGAATCCTTGCAAAGATAAGGCATTTAATAATAGGAGAGAAACCACAAGCATAGTGGGATTATGTAGGGGGAGGAGGGTTGGGGGACTGTTCTGCTGAAATGATTTTCTTTTGACAGAGGAATTTGAAAAAGGAATTTCCAAATAGTTTTAGTTTAGAGTGCAGTTAGATTTGCTAAGTGTTAAGGGTTAAGGATTAAGGGTTTAGGATTGTGCTTCATTAAGGTCAAAATGTGAGGAATGGTTTGATTGTTCAAGCATAGCTAACAAAGTTATAGAATATTAAACAATTAGGGATTCATAAAGAATTACCGTTGTTAATGCTAGGCTAGGTTTGAGACTAATTGGACATTTTTCAAATACCATGGCTGTAGAAATCAACTGAACTCCATTGTACTGTGGCTGTCCCTTTTGGTATTCTCAATCTAGAAGTATGTGCACGTTGACTCCCAGCCACATGATTTCTCTTCTCATATTTTCCATCAACTCTTAGCAGGCAATTGATTTCTTTTGTCATTCATCATTTGTGGACCCATGGAATATCTAATTGGTGGGTTGTTGCTGCAGAGATATGTGTCATCTACTGTCATCTTATAATAAACAATAAACAATTACTGCACAGGGGAGAGCCACAGTTATTGTGTTTTCACAAAGCTGAAAGAGAAATCACTGTCTTGTAGATTGGGTTGAGCATGCAAACCTAAACAGTCACGTGATTTATGATGACCTGATATGACAAAACTGTTTCAGGAATGCAAGTTCAGTCAAACAACAGAGTCCCCCCCCCCCCCTGCACACACACACACACACACTGCTCATTCTAAATGCTAAATAGTGTAAATAAAATAAAATGGCACAATATAGTACTCTTAAAAGGGCCATATTGGGGTTCATATTAACAATTATATGATTGGAGTAACTGCCCATATGGTCATTCATTAGTACAAAAGTTTGTATATTAAATATATATATTATATATTATATATAATATAGGGACACTGGTGGCAGCACTTAGTATAATACAGTATACAGTATACACAGTATAATACGTCAGCTGTGTTTGGATGCACTATGCAGAGTCACTTTACAAAAAGCACACACACACGCACACACACACACGCACACACACTTTCTCCCTCTCTTAACAGCCCACTGACCAAGTTACAGCTGCCATGGCAACCAGATCAAAATCTTCTTTAATGCATATTTTTTCTTTTCATGGTCAAGTAGTGGGCAGAGGCAGCACATGTCCTGATCATCATTCGTTCTTTCTTTCTCTCTTTCTGCAGTACATTGAATATGTTCTGTGATGCGTGTCTCTTTTCATACAGGTGTTTCTGTCCTCTTTTTTTGTCATTCATGTCAATTCTTCAGTTAGTGGTTTTAGCCTTTCTTTCTCATTTCTCTGTTAATGTTTTGCAAAACAAAACATCTGGGGGACATTTCACAAAAGGTGACTAAAAAAGTGTAATTTACCAAATCCATTTCAGTTAGCATGATATTTTATATATAGTCTAGATTATTCCATTTCACAAAGTTAGTCTGTCTTGGGCAATCGAGTGATATGCACACTTTAAAGACAGGCTGAGTAGAGGAATGCTGATTAGATGACAGATGATTAGATCGCATTAGATGACAGAAAATAGAAGAGGATGTGGTGTTCATTATGAAATATTATGAGGACTACAAACACTTTATTGCCAATAAAGTCAATACTGCTATTATTAAGAAAGCAGAAGATGCACAATGACAAATCAACAAATGATAAATCAATAAATCACGAATGCACGTCTGCATTGCAACTAAATTGATCCAAAGAGAACATGGATAAATTGTAACATATGTCTACCTATGTATACATGTCATCAATATATACACCCTGCAAATGATGCAGTAACATACATGTATCACTTGGTTTTTACTTGCACCCCTTTGGGCCAATAGTGGTTATGTAGAAAATGCCAGAATCCAGTGGTGAGATGCATCATTCCCCCCAAGTTTCATCAACGTGTGATCAGTGGTGCCTAAGGAACAAAACAAACGGATAGAGTCCCCTATGAACAAATGAACAGGCCATATTCATTTCAATAGTCCCCTGATGTATCACTTTGGTGTTGCTGGGGTGGATTCACACCGACTACAAGATCAAACAACCTGGTGGGTTTGTTTTTGTGTCTGCACTTCTCTCGAGAGATTAGGCGGACAAGACTTACTGTCATCATCATCATCACCGTCATCACCATCACCATTATTCTTGTCTTTGATTGCATGTGACATGGAACATTATTATCGTGAGAATGTCTCAACTGTTTTTAAAGTTTTCTATGTGTTTCTATCTTCTAGCTCCACCACAGTGTGTATACTTGTTCTATCTCTAGATATTGTAGGTGTTCATGGCCGTGAAGTGCAGTGTGCAGTGACTCATAGTCATCTTCATTATGTTCCCTACTGTTGCATAACATC